>ARYC01003466.1:0-68250 GCA_000711775.1 Oxytricha trifallax
AAAGGTGATTTTTTAACCAGTAGATGGTTAAATTTTCACCATATTTAAAAAATTAAATTTTCAAAAAAGTTATTATATCTGCCCTAAATGACAAGTTAAGTGATGATGTTTATCTTACTTAACTTCTCGATTAAATTTTTCAAATATGACTTTAAGATAGTTTGACTAATAAATTTAGTAACTTAATAAGAATAAAAATAATAAGATGAAATGACAAGAATATTTGAGAATAAAGTAATTTATTTCATAAAATTTATGTAGAATTTCTATTTATTATTTTTAAGAGATTTAATTTCAATACCAAGTTGATCTTTTATATAGTAAAAATAATTGCAAGAAGTAATTTTGTTTAAGCTTTAAATAAATTCATTTTATCAGTAATAATTTACTTATGATAATAAATTAATTTGAATTTTTTAAATGAGAAAATTTATAAATCTGTTTTTTATCATTAAAGTTAGACTTTTAATTAAAACTCATAATTTATGAAGTTACAAAGCTTATTGAAGAAAAGCAATAGTCTTATTAAATTTCAAAGTGTCATTATAATAAAATTATAAAAATCAATTTTCTACAAAAATCAAAATTTAAACAACTCTAAATTACATATAGAGTTTGTTTGAAAAGATTATATAAACATCTTTAAAAAAAGAGAAGCATATTTTTCTAAAAAAGTATAATGTTTTTAAGAATTTTAGAACTTATACATAATTATAATTTGTCTGAAGCTAGAAAAGTATTTTATATAATAAATATTTAAATGAAAGATGATATTAAAATTTCTAAATTGTGATTATCTTAAAAGAAAAGTTTTCAATTTAATTTATGCATGAATAGTTTATAAATTATCGAATAGAAAAATTTAAACAAAAAGATGAGCATTTAATTTTTAGAAATAAAATTTTGTTAGAGTTTGTTAGAGTTTTCGAAAAATAAATAATTTTACTTTTAGATATAATATTTTCTCCTCTAATCTCTAATGGATCATTTTATAACTAACGTTAAAATGATAAATGTCAAAGAATAATCAATGGGTCTATAGTTAACTCTAATATCATCGTCACATATATTTAGTTTGTTTTTCAAAAATTACCTTTAATAACATATAGAGAATCCGTTAAAACTTACTATTTTATTATCAGAAGTATAAATTAATTATTAATACTTATTGCTACTAAAATATATATTTGATGTTGATAGAACCTTGTAAATTATATAATATATCTTAGAAGTAAATTTCAACCAATTTATAATGTACTCTAAATTCTACTAATTTTAGCTCAATGGGGTTTTGGGGTTTATTACTACTCCGAGAGGTGAAAAATCAAGCATAACATTCTCTGGCTTCAAGTCTCTATGAACACACCCTAAAAAGTGCAGTTCTTCAATGCCTTTGCAAGCAGCTACTTGGAATCCTTTAATCTTAAATTTAATCTTTTAAGTCACTCAATATAGAGGGAGACGAAAAGCAACATGATCTTGATCAAGGAGAATTTCAATGAGCTTAATAATAATCTGCACTGTCTATCCCTTGCTTTAGTAAGAGATTAGTACTCATTGACAAATTCCATTTGATACTTGTCATCGAATTTAAAGTAGTTGAATGGATAAATCTTCTATGCGACTTGCTTATCAAATATGACCTTTTTCTCAAACTTGTCCTCAAGTATAAGATAACTTTCCTTACAAACTTTAAGTTCAATTACATTTAAAATTAGAAGCTTCAGTGCTTACATCTTCAGAGTGATTTTAACTATCTCAGAAGCTGGAAGGTTTCTAACTGCTTTAATAAGCTTATTTTCTTTCTTAACTCTTTGTTACAAGGATTCTAAAGGGTCTATTGGCTTTTTTTAAGGAAAACCTCTCCAGTCTCAGGATCGATGACTTTAAACTTCTTGCCATGATGGTTTTATAGGTGAACTTTAAAATCCCTTGAATGATTATATTGCTTATTGCAATAAGGGCAAAAATATTTTACATCTATCTTATTATGCTTAAGATAGAGCTTTGGCTTGTTAGAATGCTACTCTAAGATATTATGCTTAAGAGAAGATTTATAAGTGATGTTCTTCTTACACTCCTTACATATATGCAATGCTTTAATTTCATTTTTCTCTTCCTCCTCTTCAACCATTTTTATTGGAACTTAGCATTGAATTTCTTAGCTCTGCATTTCTATTTTACAACTGAATTGTTATTCAAAGTCTGGGACCTAAGGTTAGAGAATTTCAGGTTCGTACTAGGTAAATGCAAGTCTCAATTTTCTTTTAATTCATGAAAGAATGTTTTTGCTGGCTAATGTCAAGCAATGCCGTTTTTCTTAGTAAGTTGCCGCTCATTTTATAAATACTATTAATAATTATATAAGCTGTTTAAATTCTACCTTTATAAACAAGTTAGAGCATATCCTCAAAGATTTAGAGAGGTTTAATGGGAAAAGAGTGAGAGACATTAGTTTTATATTTCTAAAATTTTGAGATAATTTATATATTAATTCATCCATTTTATACATTAAAATGCACCTAAATGTGTTTTGTGAAGTAATGTGGTGCTCCTAAATATGTTCTCGTAAAATTTAGGAGGGAAGGTTTTAAAATTTAATTTTTTTAATGCACCACATAATACGGTTTTGAACTTTAATTTAACCTCCTAATTAAGTTTTATATAAATTAGGAGCACCACCTAATTAAATTAATTATTATTATTGAAATACATTTGAAATGGGAAAATTCAAAAATAAAAAAGAGATGTTTTTTTTAATTATATATAACAGCCAGTAATTAGGAGTGCTTTAATTCTAATATGATTTATATTATTTTAACAGTAATTTATTTAAATTTAAAATCTATTAATTAATTAAATTCATTTAAATTATATAATTAGTGGGCAGGTGGTCTGGCAGGGTCTTAAGCAGACCACTTTTGTAAATATATTTATATATTTTTAAATGCAAAGTTTATTACAGATGCGCAGGCTGCTAATGGAGACAAAGATACCGGAGACCCACCAAGCCGGACATTTAACTGACTGGTAGACCACAGTATGCTTATAACAACGCGGAAGACTCGCAAAGTATATTAAGTAAGAATTATGTCTACCAATCCCCATTAATTCATCTTACAGGTGTAGAATGAGAGCAGCTAGGACCTCTGGAAGCGGTGCCAGCGAGAGATGACTAGTCAAATTGCGGGGTTCAGTCACTTCTAAGTCTACACTGATCGTTCAAATTAGGTACTACCTGTACATTCGCTTCAAGACAGATTCAACTAGAGCCAACAAGTCATATTTCACTGAGAGGAGGCTTAGTGGTCGTAGCAGCCTGCGCATCTGTAATAAACTTTGCATTTTAAAATATATAAATATATTTACAAAAGTGGTCTGCTTAAGACCCTGCCAGACCACCTGCCTACTAATTATATAATTTAAATGAATTTAATTAATTAATTGATTTTAAATTTAAATAAATTACTGTTAAAATAATATAAATCATATTAGAATTAAGAACACTCCTAATTACTGGCTTTTATATATAATTAAAAAAAACATCTCTTTTTTATTTTTTAATTTTCCCATTTCAAATATATTTCAATAATATTAGGAGCAATTTAATGAAGAAAGTTTGATAAAAATGGAAGTCAAACTTTGAAACTTAGAGAAAGTTCCTCCATCTTTACTTATTTGTCTGATTCAGGTTGACCGAAGTGGATCTCCCTATTTAGTAGTAAATTTTTAATAAACTTAGAATGGATATCCATAATTTTAAATTTCATTAACATTTCTAGAAAGAGGAAGCAAGATGGAATCTATGAATGATGCAATGAAGAGAATTTAATCTCAAAATTTAATCGGAAAATTCAGAAGTAAAGAAAACCTTTACAGTTACTTGGTATAGCAAGGTAAGTTTTCACTTATAACTAACTTATTAACTATAGTTAGATTGTTCTTACCAACACAGGAGGGAACAAAAATATCATTCTTAAAAGCATTGCTAAGTGAAAAGAAAAAAGCTTTTAAGTCTAATATGAAATCAGAATGATAGAGATACCTAACTACCCTGAAATTTCAATAACAAACCTCTATGATGATGCTATGAGTGATCCAGATGTTGCTCTCTACCTTCCATCAAAGCTATAACTCTCTAATAAGTTACCAGAGAGAAACTACTTCTTTGGCGTCCTTGGAAATCTGAAACCTGAGTGCTTAAATGATGTAATTTAATAAGCTCACAAGAAACGCTATAGCATCTCTCCTGAAAAAAAGAGAAGCAGGGAATTAAAATCAGCGACACCTGGCTCTAAGAACTGCAGTAGCATCCATTCATCTCTAGTAAGCTTAGTCTTCTAACTTTATAGAAAAACCTGGCACTACTATTAAATTGTTGAAATAGCGTAGCAAATTAAACAGAGAGAGAAAGTCTCAAGTAAAGCATTAATTGAGTAAAAGACTCTTCAAAGATTTCTAAAAGCCAGACGAGATGAACATAGATGCAGGGGCTGGCACTAAGAGAAGAAACATGGGCCCAAGCAAGCCTTAAGAGGAAGATAATAAAGAGAAGCCAAATCCCTTTACGGCCAAATTTAAGATGTGAACTTATTCATTCGTTTAAATCTAAAACTTATTCATAAACACAAAATCTCCCTTCTCTTGCGCATACTTTAGCTTTCTCATCGCTGACTTTCTTAGCAGCGCTCTTAATAAAATCTACTGTATCTATCTTCAAGTCTTGCATCAAGTGATAAAGTAAAAGCTTCTTACAGTGTCCTTTCAATAACCCCAATATAATTCAATTCTATTAAACTGAGGACTGAGTGGAACATTAAATACAGGTGTTATGTTTAGCCTTTCATATTCCTTCCTTGTGTCTTTTGTTTTATGAACTGACAAGTTATCAACGAAGAGAATAATCTCTTAGTCAGCTTACTTGTCTCTGAGTTATTGCAAGAACTTAATATATTATTCAGTCTTTATAGAACGAGGGTGAATAGCATAAGTCTCAAGGCCACTATCTTCACTTATTCCACCAAGTATAGCATGAGTTTAAGCCTTAACTTTTTAGTCATAAACTTCTATATTACTATACCTCTTGTACCATGACCTTGACATAAAGGTATTGATTGTAAATACAGCTTCATCAGCGTGTATAAACTTCATATTATGCTCTTAAGACCTCTGCATTTAATCAAATATATAATTTAATTTAGTCTTATAAAATGGAACATTAAAGTCAATCACTCTCTTAATGCGATTGACTGTCTTGTAAGATATTCCGTTCTTTTTATATATTTTAGCTATCGATTAAGCAGATATGTGAAGCTCAGGAGATTGGTGATGAAACATCACAGCTCTCTAGTCTAGAGAGAAATGAGCCCAGTATTTAAGAGTCTTATCATTAATAAGATAGTCAATATGATGCTGCTAAAATTTTCGAGGTCTTTTAGGCTTAGAATTAAGCTGCTATCTCTTTAAGTTCAATGCTAATAGACAGTGAGACCTCACAGTTGCTGGAGATTTATGGAGGAGCCTTACTATAGACATATAATTCAGAACAGGCTTGAGTTATTCACTATATTCATCACATCCATATCGCAACTTGAACATAAAATCTATAAACTCACTGTCATAACAGACCCCAAACCTCGCATATACTACTTAAATTACTAATATTTAAACATTAAACCCCTACATAAACCCTATTAAAACCCTTATAAAGTATGCACTAATAGTCTACTTTTATCAATCAAAAACTCAATCAAACTACTGAAAGGGTTTTGGGGTTTTGATTAAACTTTAAAATATAAATAAAGAAGCAAGCCTTTTTAAAACCCTAATAAAGTATGCACTAATAGTCTACTTTTATCAATCAAAAACTCAATCAAACTACTGAAAGGGTTTTGGGGTTTTGAATGAAGATAAATGCTAGACATATAAGACAAGCCCTTAAATAGAAATGAATCAGAAAAGTTGATTAAATTAAGAATTAATTAAATTTAAGAATGATTAGTTCATTAAAGTTGATAATTAAAATCTCTTATCTTAATTCAAATAAGTGACTGTTTTTTTTCTACTAATGTAATTTGATATAAACATAATTATATTTGATATTAGGCCATATTTAATTAAGCACCATAAAATAAAGTGGCTATAAGTAGTAAAGTGCAGACAAGCATAAAAATTATAGCACTTTCATTAAATGAAAAGTAAGAGAAGTTTAGCATTAGTATTGTGAAGGTTTTAATTAAAAATATTTCTCATTTTTAAAAAGACCAAGAAAGAGGGTAGTTATCGTGATATATAATTTAAAAAAGAAAAGTCATTTCGTATGCTAATAACTGATGACTATTTCAAGCTATATTAAATGTTATTGAATATTAACACCAAAATATCGATGCAAAAAATAGCCATACTATTGGAAAATTTCTATAATTTTTAACAATTTATCAGAAATCTACATTTATCACTGATAAGTAAATTAAAAACCCAGTTCAATATCTAACAATAACATCTAAAAATAAAGGGTTTTATAGTAATTGACGTGATATAAAAGCCAAAAATTACAAGACTTCCCTAATGAATTATACTATTTAAAAAATTATCAACAATAATGATTAAAGTATTAGTTAAAGCTAAAAGTTTTAAATTTATAATTAGCAAACAAATTGTCTGAATGAAATTGAAAAAATTATAGGAGATTATAGTAAACAAACTAATTGAAAATATTTTAAAACTGGGATGCAATTAATTTAATACTGTGACTTTTGTCAAATAATTGAATTAAAATGAAATGGACATAAGCTTAACACCATGTTGCTGGTAATATCAATATTATGTGGGCAACAATTAAGATTATCAATAGATATGAGATATTATTAGCATAAAAAGAAAACTTTTTATTACTGACAAGCTTGCTTAATTAAGACACACCAATTTTATGATACTCATAAGAATAGAATATATAAATCAAAAAGGGTACAACAAGTCGGGGGAGGAAGTTCCCTGGCAAGTGGGAATTTTCCTTGCAAGTAAATTTTATATATTATATTTCATGTTTTTATTAACAAAAATTTTTTTAAATTTATTATTTAACTTAATTTATGTTTACGAGGTATATCACAAATTAGTTACCATCATCAAAAATAATGGAATGAGATGTTTGGTTAATTACACTGAATAAATGTCAAATAGTAATCAATTAAAAAAAGTCATTTTACCATAAATCTAGATGTATTTAAACAGAAAAATTGATATTTAAAGAGATTTAATTTTTAAAATTTCATTTAATATAAACTAATATACATTTAATATTCAAGTAAATTAAATAACTAAAAGCTGTTATTTTGAGCTTGAAATATTAAATATTGGAAAAGAAATTTAAAGAAAAGAAAAAAATTTACTTGGCAGGAAACTTCCATAAAAATAATTTTTTTTATCATAATACTGGGCAGAAAACTTCGTCCCCAAAACAAGTCCCTTCAAAATAATATTCCTAATTTCTACTGAGGATATAGCGAAAAAGTTGACCGAATATTTTACATGCAGTTTGGTACATAAACCAACTACATTATGATGGCATTTTTTTAAATAATAAATTGCTTTTAAAATAGAAAATTTAATTGAAACACCAAAAATAAAAGAATAAATAATAATTGTAAAAATTAGTAATTGCAGCAATAAAAAATAGTCATTTAAAGGACAAGTTTCATTCGAATAACTCAACCATATATATTAAGCTCCTTAAAACCCAAGAATTTATTTGCCAAATTTACCTATAAAAAGAATGAATCTTAAGATTAAAAATTAAAAAGCTTAGAAGCGTTATCTAATCCAAATTGAACAAAAAAATATAAAGTAATATTCATTAATTTAAAAATTACTTTGAGATAAATTAAGAAATAATTTCAGGAGTAATAGCAATTTGAATCAATTGCTTCGAAATAAAAAGTAAGGTTGTCATAAATTGTATAATTACTTAGAATAATAATTCATATTAAAATATGCTTTTTTAAATTAGCTAAATCTATAAAGCAAGTAAGAACGAAGGAAAATTTTGAATTTAAAAAGATTTCTAAACTTTATAACTAAATAGATCATAAAGAGCCATTTAATATTTAAAAAAGTGCTCGATGAATGTATAATAATATTCTAAAAATAATAAATAATCTGAAATCATTCCATTAAATTCATTAAACTCCTAAAATTAAATTAAAAACAACACGAGCTAAAGTTAAAGCAAATTAATCATGATGATTTTAAATAAATCATGAAACATTTAAACATAAATTAAATATTTAGTTAACTGTCACTCAAATTTTAAAAAGTACTGACGGTTGTGACGTTTCAAATATATATATATATATATATATATATATTAAAAAAGCCAAAATATGTTATGGTCAAGAAACAATAACTTTTTTTCATTACAAATAAGGATGTTATTTTTTAATTTTAGTAATCTTTAAGGATACATAATTCTAAAAATAATGGTTTAAACACTGTTTAATTATCTCTACTATATAATAATTATAAATATTATTATTGCTATTTGTCAACCATAACGAGAGTTTTATAGTTCAAAATTTATGAATAAGATCTACTAAAATTTATGATTCTTGTACATATATTATAATGATAGAAACACTACAAAAATTAACTGATTTTATATAGAGCTTACATTTGATTAGAATTAAAGATTGCAGCAACCGTTGCAACTTTTAAAAATAAGCCAACACTTAAGAATTGCTTCAAATATAAATATATTTAAAAGAAATATAATATAAAGTTTAAGATTCTATGTATGAATAATTAAATTTATATTAACTATATTCCTAAAATACATTTGATTTGGGAATTTTGATAAAGAAAATATAAATATATTTAACTGCCTCTAATTAGGAGTGTTCTTAATTCTAATTTGATTTGTATTATTTTAACAGTAATCCTTTTAAATTAAATATATATGAAATTAGTGTGCAAAAATATAATCATTAGACTTGGGTTTGATTATTTGCACAAATCTGAAATATATAATTAGTTTTACAATTAAATAATTAGAAATAAATGCCGGTTTGAACTATTCTGACGGAGATGTATTCTAAACGACTTACTGTGTAATATGGAGGCTCTGATGGTGTTTGCGCCGATAACAAAATTCAGTTTCTTGTTACCAGTTACACCGATCCTAAAGACGAGAATGGCAAAGGTCTCCTGCGGTAATTCCTACAATAATCTCATTGATGACGATTGCGTTTGCGATCTTGATAGTTACTTCAGCCAATTCAATGCCAATGGTTATTTTGTGACATGTTCCGCGCTACCTATAGTGAAGAAGGTTCATACTGTAGCAGTAAGTTTCATGTTCTATTCTAACCGACGCTACATCGACCAGGTTAAAGACGACGTATTAGAGTTCTTAGAGAGAGATGCTGAAAGTGGTGCTCAATTACAAAGTTTTTAAGCTGTCAGTTAGAAGATACTGCTATAGCTCCTCTTGAGAGGCTGTTCAACATGCCATATACCACTGCCGAAAACCATAAGAGACACGGTACTGAGGAGCAGCGATAAGTAAGCTATTTCTAATTAGTTAATTTTAAAACAAATTATATATTTCAGATTTGTGCAAATAATCAAACCCAAGTCTAATGATTATATTTTTGCACACTAATTTCATATATATTTAATTTAAATGGATTACTGTTAAAAAAATATATATATCAAATTAGAATTAAGTACACTCCTAATAAGAGGCAGTTAAATATATTTATATTTTCTTTATCAAATTTCCAAATTCAAATGTATTTTAGTAAAAAAGTTAATATAGATTTTAAAATTACTATCGTGATGGTTTTGTATGTTGCAAAATAACGTTAGTAGCTGTTGATGTAAAAACTCAAAGAATGCGTCAAAAAGTACAATAGTAAATATTAATTATATATTTACACCATTTCATGTGATTATTATAATTATTTTAATTTAATATTCAAATAAATTACAGTTAAATCTAATTAAAACCAACTTAGATGTATATGTATTTCTAATTAGTGTCTGTTATGAATTTTATATTAAATTTTATTTTTATATTTTCACATTTTGAATTTACTTATTAATTAAAATATTTTTTAAAAATATGATAAAAGCAAATAAATTAAGTTATTTGATATATTTTTTGAATCTATTAAGATTCTCTCTCTAATTTTATAATTAATTATTTATCAAATTTCTTTTTAATAAGTAGATTATAAAAATAAATATTCAAAATCTATATATACTAATTACTTGATTACTTTATTATAATATTTATTATAGAAATGTTAAGAATAATTGTATTTTCAAAAAGTGTGGTAAAAGTAAGAAAAATTTGCTACTTTTGCCCCAGTTTTAAGAATGATTATAAGTTATTATTAAAATGGCTAATTTACATTAATCCTTTCATTAATTTATTGATTAAGTTTAAATTATAAGTGTACTAACTTTCACATAAATTATGATGGACTTTTTATTAATCACAAATTAAATTATTTTATATGATTTAACTATATATTTAGATTAAAATCAAGATTCTATCATCGGTACAATAAATAGAACAGAAATTAACTAAAAACTAAGGTTCATATTTTTTAAAAGTATGTTCCATAATAATTAGTTTGAGATGCCTAACTAATATAATGTCTTTCTTAAAATATTAACTTAAAGTAATTATAAAATTATGATGATGAAAAATTGTTGAAATAAACAAGATGAAGAAAAATTGATATACTTTTTCACTATTAAATCATTTGTTGACTATCAGTTATTTAAATAATGCTAATATTGTCAGTGTTTATCATATTTATTTATTTATGATAAATAAATAGAAAAAAAAAGTTAAGAGGGATATAAATAAGATTAAGGACATATATTTTTAATGGAGACGATGGTGGAGCAGTTTCACTTACAAAAATGTATGTTACAAATAAACATTCTTAAACTTTTTATTTTTTTTTAGAGATCCTACCTGGTTAAAGTAGCTGTAGACTTGAAAGGAGACTTCGCAGACAGAGCTCAAGAGGACACTTTAAATAATTCTGGAATGCTGATTGAGATATTTATAAAGGTAATTGGAAAGATAACAAATATGATTGAGTAATTATGTTCCCATTTAATTTTACAAGTATTCATATTAATCTTATTTATATTCTTCTTAACTTATATTTTTCATAATTGTATGTTGAAATAAATGTTATATATTTATTTATACAATTCAATAATTGATCTTAATTTTGATAATTAATTAGAATCTCTTAATAAATGAAGAAGGTTATTATCTTGCTCGCAGTAGTCAGCTTTGTTACTGCTGATTTCAACATTAAGCATCATTTCGAAAGTCAAAATCACGAGCAACCATTTAGTTATGGTACAGTACTTAAATGCAAGGAAATTGCCTGTCCAACTGTTTTAAAGTGCAATCAGTACAAGTACTGTATCCACGCTGATCCTAAAAAAAATGCTAACAAGCAACCTGTCACCGCTATGAAGACCTGCTGTAAAAACTCAGGTAGGTCTGTGATGTGCACACACAGTACAGCGAATTCGGTTTCTGTATCAATGGAGATCCAGTCCACCAACCAGTCCAGGCTAACTGATGTCAAGCACACAACGACTGCAGTGGTGATAACCTTTGCAACGAATTTCATCTCTACATCTCACGAATTCCATCTTTACATCCCACGAATTCCACTTTGTTGAAGCGGAGTTGCCTTAATAATTTCCGGTTAGCGTATTCAAACTTTCCTGAAAGTTGTAAACTTTTACTGTTAAAATGCAGAGAAAATATGTGAGGCACTCGATGATTGTTCAGGATTTATGATCCAAAACAGTTCCCAGAAGTACAAAGAGACCACTAATGCTGTTGCTCAATTCATTGCCACCTGAAATGTTTTCAAGGTTCTCAATACATTCATGAAAGATAGTAGAGAGGGCTCATCAACTTTTTATGCCAGAATCGCTGGAGGTATGATTAAGCAAATCCAAGATAAAATTATGACTACTTGAAATCCTCTGCTGTTTTAGAAAGAGGACTTAATTTTCGAAATCTAGTCTAAATCATTGCTGACTGATCATCTTAATAGAAAAAGATCTTAGAAACCTATTTATAACCAAACAAATTTGGTAGAACATAAAAAAATTGACAATAATTTATGTTGGCTATTCCATTATAATTTAATCCAAATCCTATTCTTTCCCTATCTGCCATTTATATTAATATTTTATGCCACCAATTTTTTCATACTTTTTTAATTACAAGTTGTGACATCATTATTGATTATGAAAAGAGGAGGGGTCAAAGTCGGTGGCAGACAAAAAAAATTTTTTATATAACAAAAAATCATAAATTAATGCTTAATATTAAAAAAGTTTTAATAAAAAAATTGTTATTTCATTACTAACTATTTAAATATCTCAGATAATGATTCATATGCCTTTTATTAATTGGTTTTTTTATGTCTTCTGCATTATGCTTCCATTAAAAAATCATGCAAATTTTCATCACTTACTGTACTATAAATATTTTTAATATATCTTTTGAGTTAAACCATAAGCTTTCAATTTAATTTGTTCCTTTAAAATTTCTAGGTCTTACATTTTCATTGCTATTCTCACTATCATCCTGCATTTCAACATCTAAATATTTATTTTATTAATAATCATCTTCATCATTATCATCTTCACTATCATCATTATCTTCATCTTCATCATCATCATCTTCATCATTATTATCATCTTCATCATATCGTCATCTTATTATTATTGATTATATTAATTTTATTTGAGTTCTTCATGAACATGTCTTTTATTGTATAATCCTGCTTATGAAAACTGCATATTTTAATATGAACTAAATCCATCATGATGTATAGTCGATCCTACTTAAGAATATTAGTGTATTAGCGCCCATAAAGTATCTCTAGTTCTGTCTTTAACAATTAAAACTTTTGCTTTCTTAGAATTTCTTTCTATCATGCCGAATACCCAAATTTACCTTTCAACTCTCATATTTCCTACTTAATTTCAAATTAAGCCTTCATCATGCAAGAATTTTCTATGAGTTAATAAACTTTCATCTACTTCAATATCACCATTAAGTATTTCATTTTCATCTTAGATGTGAAAAATCTCCATATACTTAGCTATCTTTTTTCTAACATCTTAGAAAATAGTTTGATTAATTTCTGATTTAATTTATAATTGTACATATTTAAATTGTATTTTGTTTGGGAAAAACTGTATCCCATTGCAAAATAGTGAACGCTATGATGATATTGGTTGTTGATGCTTGCGAAACATAAATAGTGATTGAAATTGATTTTTTTCTCCTACATGGTTGTTTACATTAGTATTCAACTTCATCTGATGCATCTTTTCTTTTGGTTAACATCATATACTATCGGCATACTTAACATTTTACATCATTTTCGAAAATGTCAGTTTATTATAGATCTACAATAACATTTTATATATCTTTGATAAAAATCATTACATCCATTATTAATTAAGATTTTTTTACAATATCGATCTACAATAACATTTTATATATCTTTGATAAAAATCATTACATCCATTATTAATTAAGATTTTTTTACAATATCTGAATGTCTTTTTTGCCTTTACATTTCTATATCTATTATCATAAGATAATAACATACATTTAAAGATAAAAAATTTAGATATAGCAATATAAATATTTATTTATTCTTTTGATTTAAAATTTTTTTTATATTAAGCATCAATTTATGATTTTTTGTTCAATAAAAATTTTTACTTTTTGCCACCGACTTAGGATTTTTTTAAAAAAATAATATTGCCACCGACTTAGGATTTTTTAAAAAAAATAATTTTGCCACCGACTTAGACCTCCCCCCGAAAATAGGACGAATCATTGTCCTATAAATCATAAACATAATTTTTACTTATTCAGATCATTTGATTGTGCAGATTCAAAACCCCAGAACTCCTTAGTGAGGTTTATAAATGCTTTGATTATTAGGGTAAAGTTGGGGTTTTATTAGGGTTGGTAGAGAAAAGGCAGGTTCTGTTAGTGATTAATATGTATTTAATGAGTATTAGTTTAATTTAATCAAACGAATTTTATCTGCCTGTCTTTGTTTTATCTCTTGAAATCTAGCTTTCTTTAGTGGCTTAAGCATATTGTCTTAGGATTGTCTTGGATATGCTGGGGCTCTTACTATTATCTTCTCTACAATCTTCTTTATTTCTTAACATACATCATCTTGCTTTATGTACTTCTCTGCTAGATTTATAGATTGTTTTTCAAATTTTGTACCAAAGTAAGACATACTTTCCATATCGCTTTCTAATATTATTGCAGCTACTGCTCAAACATCCCACTAAATAGAGCCATTTGTCTATTTTTCTCTGATTGGGAAGTAACCTGGAGTACCAAGAATCTTTGCTAAGGATACAATCTCTTATCTTAAGGCTCTATTAAAATCAATTACGACTACTTCTAAAGGGCAAAGGTTTAGCGTAAAATTTTCAGGCTTCAAAAATCTATGAACATATCCAAGCTCATGAAGTTCCTTTACACTCTTTATCATATTAGATAGAATAACATTCAAGTCATCTGGGTATCTGTTTTAATATGGATAATCTCAGAGAGTCATTTCAAACTTTTTTAGCCTTAGTGCGATGAAACCAAACCCTAAAATATTACCATATAGTTTGAGCAAGTTCTTGCAATCTTTTTTATAAGCCTCTCTAAGTACGATATATTCGTTAGCAAACTCATTTTGATACTGGTCGTTCTTAAGAAGATAGCTGAAAGGATATACCTTGAAGACATAATCATCAACCACTCTGAGTCTTGCTTTAGCAGGTACGTTTATATGTAAGTATTTTTCAATACAACTGCTAAGGTCTACTGCATTTATTGCAGGAATATAAATGACTCTCTCTTAAAAGCATGCAAAAAAGACATTACCAGCAGGTTGATTCATTAATTCTATTCGCTTCTGCCTCTTTAGCTTCTTCAATTGTTCTTTTTAAGTACCAAGATTATTAGATTTTCTTTTAGCGGGCACTAATTTCTGAATCTCTTTATCTTATTATTATTAAATTAGAATTTAATTAGTTGGAACGAGTGACGAAAAGTTCTAACCTCGGTTAGATTTCGAGTCACTCAAGGTTCGCTGATTACAGGTCGGATATTCGTTCAATGACTCCATTATTAGCTTCAAACACTCTCGAGGTGTTCTTGGAGTGAACGTGGTTCTAATTTGATTATTGGTTGTTGACTTTCCAGATCGGTAGGAAGGTACTGGTGTGCTACGTCAGTATCTGGTCAGTTTCTGTTCGCAAGATGGTTTCTGTCGGTTACCGAGAAAAAAGATATTTACTGGTGAATGACATGATTGGTTGATGGCTATGCTGAAGCTTCGGTCTTTGAATGTTGAATGCAACAGTCTTCGGGTTGTTGGCCGACTAATGAAATTAGTTCGATGGGGTATGTTCCCTTCAAATAATGATATGCTCAGGGGGTCTTGAACCCTCGATGCGAGTTAATTATTATTATTATTATTATTATTATTATTATCTATTTATCTTTAATTAAGACCTTACTTAGGTGATGCTTCTGCATATGCTTCTTAACTTAAGCTGAGTGAGTATAAGACTTCTCACAAGTGGTTCACTAGTACCTGCCATCAACCTTTCATGCTTAAAATACATCATAGCGTTACCAGAGTAAACCTCTTTCATATGTCTCTTCTAACTGGAATCGGTCGAGAAGAAATTTTAGCAATCTCTTAGCATTCAAAAGTTTTTATCTTTTCAATCTGTAGAGGTTCCATGACTTCCTCAGCAACTTCTATTAATGTTTAGACTCCCATTTCACCTGACTTTTTCTCGTTTAAAATTTATATGAAGAATACGCTTTCTTCAAATACAAGAGCTCTCAGCTCTGCTTCCTTCTCGATGTATATAACTTCTGGTTTCCTATTTGAACCAAAGTTGAGCTATGATTAACCAGTTCCTAAACCAAATGCTTTACGATTTAAGTTAGCCGCCATGTTTAAATTAAAATTAAAATTTTTATTATAAAGCTAGTACAAGCATACTTACAGGAGCACCTCTTCAAAGGAGCAACATATGTGAAAACCATAGTTTGATTTCATATGTAAGCAACCATACTTCTCTGTAATTTATAATTGTAAATTTTCTAATTTTACCCTTAATAATTTTGATTTTGGTACCAACTCAGATAAAATCCAGGTTAGTACTGGTACCAATTAAATTTTGATCCAGATTGGAACTTTTCCATAAAACCTCACAGGATTAAAACTAGGTACTAATTAAGTTTTGGTACTATTAAATTGAACCAATTATACTTAAACCGATTAAGTACCAGCACTAATTAAATTTAAATTATTTTATTACTAACTTAATGGAACTAAATTGATAAAAATGGAGCTCCATCTCTGAAGTTTGTTACAGCTTCTGCGAACTTTCTCCACGTATCTTTACAGGGTAGACCTCCTATAAGATGCCCATATTTAATAGTAAGATTTTAAACAATAGCATCCAGAAGTCTATAAATTAAAACTTGAAATTCATTAATAGGAAGAGGAACAAAGATGGAATCACTCAATGAGTGCTACAATGAAAAGGGTGGAGGCCCAAGAAATTATATCAAGATTCAGGAGCAAGGAAGATAAAACCCCAAAGATCAATTAAGAAGCGAGGATTGGAGTTAAGAACAATTAGATTAAAAATTAATTATAATTGGCTAATATTAATTATAATTAGGCTAAAATATAATTTACACACTCTTATTGGATTATTTTATAAGGACAATTAATCGAGCCAATAGTTTTAATAATTAGCCCAAACACAATAATAATACGCCAATATTAATTAATTCTTAATTTAATTGTTCTTAACCCCAATTCTCATGTCTTAATTGATCTATGGGGTTTTATCTATCGATACCCCACTAAACATGGTAAAATAAATTGATGATAATCAACATAATATGCAGTTGGTCTATTCCTTCCAATGATGAAAGGTACCAAAATATCATTCTTAAAAGCTATACTCTGTGATGAGATGAAAGCCTTTAAAAACTAAGAGATTAAGTTGATAGAAATACCAAACTACCCAGAGATATCTGTCACTAATCTCTATGAGGATGCTATGAAAGATGAAGAGTTGGTAGTTTACCTTCCTAATAGGAAACAGCTCTCTAACAAACTTCCAGAAAAAAGTTTCTTCTTTGGTGTACTTGGTACTTTGAGAGAAGGATATTCTAAGAGAAATAATTGAAGAAGCTCACAAGAAACGCTACTCTATTTCTCCAGAAGATTAAAAGAAGCAAGGAATACTCATATGCGAGAGCTGGCTTGCGGAGCTTAAGAAGCATCATTATCTCTCTAGTAAGTTTTTATATATAAATTTGTAGGGAAACCTGGAACTGGTAAATTCATAATGAAAGAGAATGCAAAGTTCACAGAGAGAGAAAGTCTCAAACCATTCATTAATTTAGCAAGAGACTTTATAAAGAGGTTTAAGAACCTGATGATATGAATATAGATGCTGGCCCTGGTTCAAAAAGAAGAAACATGGGTCTAAGTTAAGCACCAGAGGAAGAAAAGAAAGAGAAGCCGAATCCTTTTAAGAGTTCGTTTTATATGTGAAATTATTCATTCATTTAAGTCTAACACTTATTAATAAATATTCATTCTACCCTTTCTTGCACATATCGTAGTTTTACTCACTCTCTTGCAACTACTCTGTATGAGATCTACTGTATCGGTTGGTAGATCATGCATTAGGTGATACAGCAGTAACTTCTTGTAGTGAGTCTTAATCTAACTCCAGTAGAATTCGATTTCATTAAATTGTGGACTGTAAGGAACGTTATACACAGGAGTTATGCTTAACTCTTCATAAGCTTTCTTAGACTCCTTTGTCTTATGAACTGATAGGTTATCAACAAACAGGATGATCTCTTGATCGTTGTACTTATCTCTTAGTTTATGTAAGAACTCTATATACTGCTCTCTCTTAATAGAGCGAGGGTGAAAAACATAAGTTTCTAAGCCTGAATATTCACTAATATCAGCTAAAATTGCATGAGTAATAACCTTTACCTTTAAGTCATACACTTCTATATTATCATACTTCTTGTACCAAGACTTATTAGTAAAGGTGTTGAATGTAAACACTGCTTTATCACCGTGTATGAACTTGATGTTATTATCTATGGCCCTCTGCATTTAATCATATAAATAGTTTAAATTATTACTATAAAATGGCACTGTAAAATCAATCACTGTCTTGACTCTGTTGACAGTCTTGAAAGTAATACCATTCCTTCAATAAATATTTGAGATAGTTTAAAGAGAGATGCGCATGTCAGGAAACTTTCGATGAAACATCACAGCTCGCTAGTCAAGTGTGAAGCGTGCCCAATACTTAAGAGTCTTAGAATCGCAGAGATAGTAAGAGAACTTTTATATTCTTGCAGGATGTTATCAAGAACCAGAATTGAAATGCTAAACAGCTAACAAGCAATGATACTTAAAAGTTGAGGCAATCTTGCGTAGGAGTCTTGCTATGGCTGTATAATTCATCACTGGTTTTAGTTAGTCTATATTAATACTCGCACCATACCTAAGCTTAAGCAGTAAATATAAACATTTCTCATCATAAATAGACCCCAAAAATCGCTAATTTCTATTTCTCATTTTGCAAACTGGCCTAATTTCTCTACTAACCCTAATAAAACCCCAACTTTACCCTACTAATCAAAGCACTTATAAACCTCACTAAGGGGTTTTGGAGTTTTGATTGTTAAATTGAGAGCTCTTATCTCATTACGATACCTAATTTCTTCTACATTTTTAGTCTTATATAATAATAATACCTATAAAAATTGTTGTTACTCTAAGCTCTCTGATGAGATGGAAACTTCTATTTTTTGAGAAAAATTTGGTTTACCATAAATCGCCATATATTTTTTACATCTTTTTATTTCTTATAGACTTTGTATTTAATTTCGAAATTAAATCTTAAAGTCCATAATCTCTCCTAAATTGAATACTTTTATTTTCCTAATTATAAATCATTTATTTATCTAGTCTTTTTAATTACTAGGATTGGATGAATAATCTTTCTTCAACATCATCATAATATTATTCTTTTTATTCAAGTGCTCTGATTGCTTCTTAAGACAAACAATTTACAGTATTTTTATGAATAATTTCAGAGAAATCTTGATACAAATGCTGAAAAATTATCACTGTTTAAATAATCAATAAAGATGTTGTATGTATAACTGAAAATTTCCCTGAAAATTTATATAAAACTAAAAGCATTTTTTTCTGAATCACATTGTGCCATTTATCAAAACAAATTTCTCATTTTATAATTTAGAATGGTTGTTTCAGATTACAATATTTTCAAAATGAAAACAACACTTTCCGCTTTAACTACTTTAAACAAATTCCAATTTTATATAATAATTTTATCATATTGAGATCTCTGAGTATTCTGATCTTATATTATTGGTAATTAAAACCCCAAAACCCCAGAAGTTGTGTGTTTGAGTTTTGATTGATAAAAGTAGACTATTAGTGCATATTTTATTAGGGTTTTAAAAGGATTTATGTAGTAATTTAATGTTTAAATGTTAGTAATTTAAGAGAGTATAACAAGCGAGTTTTTAATAAATTTTACACAAACATAAGCTTAGATTCATGAGGCAATTCTTTAAATTTTATCTTTCTGAGCAGCTATTTGATTGTATCTATTCTAACTTAATTATCTTAGCTTGGTTTAATTATGGCTTAGTATGCAAGCTCTGTTACTTCCAGAGACCTTATACTTATCTATGTGTTGCTTGACTCTTTGCTTTGAATATTTTTCACCCTTGCCGTTAAAGTAATTGTTTCTTGTCATGTCACTCTCTATAATTATTGCTGCTAGTGCCAAGATATCCTATGCAGCTTCTCCGTCTCTCCAATCTTCTCTATCTGGGAAATAACTTGGAGTACCTAATACATTTCCTAATGCTGCCCTATTGAAATCAATAATGAATACTCTCAGTGGTTGATAATCAATCATAATATTTTATAGTTTTATATCTCTGTGAACGTAGCCTAGCTTGTGAAGCTCTTCAATCCCCTCAACTATCTGCTATACTATCTATCTTATTTATCTCTGTAAGTCATTTCTAGTAATGGAAGCCTGAAGGCTATATGATCTTTACTAAGTAAAATAGCATCAAGCTAGATAATATGCCTACACTAATTCAACTTTGCCTTAAAAAGAGCATAATAATCATAGCGAATTCCATTTGGAACTTATCATCAGCAAGGAAGTAATTGAAAGGATATATCTTGTAAGCATATTAGTCATCAGTAATGACTCTCTTCTCTTCTAGAATCCGAAAACACAAAGATCATGATTAAAATTCAATATAAAAAGATTCCTGTCTTGCCTAAATTGACCTCGACACTTCACTTTAAAGCTACCTTATATTAGAAGACTCCTTTGATAAGAAAATTATCAACGATCATCAATTTGCATGCAAGGTGTATCCCTTCAACTATCTCTTAAGTGATGATAAATATTAAATGGAGTTTACAAATGAGTTTCAAGTCCTCACTCAAGCAAAGATTAAAGAGTGTAGTTACTTAATCAAGCTAGATGCTGTTCTCCTTGCCAAGGATCATATTACTTTCAGACTCCCACTCAATTAAATGACCCTAAGAGATTTCATAACAGGTCAAAGGAGTCATAAGTAGCTTGGATAAATAGCAACTCAGACCATACAATTTATTAAAGAGCTTCACAAGTTAGGGTTTATTCACAGAGATTAGAAGCCAGAAAATATAATGATAAACTTTTCACCAGTAATTGTAGCAATAATCGATTTCAACAGAGCCTAAAGAGTGGAAGTATCAAGGCTTGGAACTGTAATGGGAACTCAAGGGTACTATCAGAAAGAGAAGTTTGGAGAGATGGTGACTTTTGGTGGGATGTGTGGGCTTTAGTAGCAATAATCATAATATAGTGCGATATGCCTCGCAATTATTTCTACTCAACAAGGTGCGAGAAAGATGGTAAGAAAAGAAGAAAGCAGTTTATAGATAAAACCAGAGTCTCTCAATCAATAAAACATATGGCAGAATCAATAATAATAAAACCAAACTCAAGATCAGACATATCAATAAAACATAGAGAGTAGTGGTTAAGCAAGATAAACTTTAGACCTCTCCACAAGATCCAAAACTGTATTTTAAGTGATTAAATTTAATACATTTACTATATATTACTAAGGGGTTTTGGGATTTTGAATGTATTCTTTATTCGACAAAGAGTAAGAAAGAAGCTAGAAATATTTTTTAGCATGCCGATATCACATGATGTGAATTAGTACAAAGTATACTGAAAAAAAATAAAATATAAAAGTTAAGAATGTAGGAGGAAAAGTAATTTATAAAAATCAATAAAAATATTGAGATAAAAATGAATAATCAATAACTTGATGAGTGCAGAAGTATAGAAGAATACAATAGAATCGAAAAATTCAATAAGAACGAGAAAGACACTTTCTTAAGACTAATTGATTTGATATCACTGAGCAATAGTTCATGGAGTCCTTAGGAAACATTGTATTCCTAAGCATGCTACGTTTTGCAATTAACAGTTAAAAAATAAAAATTGGATTTTAAACAGCAACACTAAAGGGCACCAGCTTTATCTAGTATGGGACAACGTTGCTAAATTGTTATTTAATAAAATTTAATATGCATTTTAAAGTAATTAATTAAGAATACTCTAAAGTAATAAAAAATTTAACTTAAAAATGCTCTTTCTTCACAATAATTGTAAGTCAATTTAAGTTCTTTTAATGATAAATCCATCCTAGTAATTAGTCTTAAACAATATATAAAAAAGTCTGTTTCTTAGCTAAAATTTTAATCAAGTATTTTATCATCAACATTCTGCAATAATGTTTTTAGCAAAATTAATTACTCTTTTTAAAAGATTCACTTTTAAAGAGTCTTAAGAAAAATAAATAAACTTACATATAAACTAATAATTTATAGGAATTTCAAGTAATTAGACTGAAATAAAAATTTATTGGTTAGATGGTTTAATTTTTTTTAATGTAACAGCAAAGATTTGACAATAAATAAATACTAACATTTTAAAGTATTAAAGACCTCGCAAACACAAGCAGAGAGAATACTAGAAAGTAAAATGGCAATCTGGATGAAAAAAAAGAGCGTGGCATTAGGATAACATGATCATAGCGCCATAAGATTGCTTGTCAATGAATTAATGAGCCAAAGAGGAAGTTATCGAGCTTCAATAAACAGATTACACAAAATGTAGATGTAAGAATACAACAATAATTTTAACGATAAAAAAAGGTTTATTAAATAAAAACTGTTGGATATATAAAGTACCAAGAGTTACTAAAAGGCTATTTTGAACATATACAAGACAGTTTTAGAAATTTTAAAATATTTAAGCGCACTATCTTATTCGAGTTTAATATTTGAAAATAAATTATAGAAACCTAGGAAGAAGAATGAGAGTTAAAGGATTATTTATGATGGTCGTCATTTTAAGAATAGCTAAAAAATAGCAGAAGACAAATAAATTCATGATTCCTTCATCTGATGATAAGTTATCTAGTATTGGTTTTGTTAAGTTTGATGATGAGGATTTGTCTTTGATTACATTGAGAAATTGAATAACTTCAAGGAATTGATTTTAGTTAAAAAGTCAAGTGTGCTTGACACAATAGAAATATGAAATAAGCTAAAATAATAAAACTTAAACAAGAGAAGTAGTGTAATGATAATGAGGATAAAATATTGCAAAAAGGTCAAGATAACTAAAATCATTATTGTACAGATCATTATATTTCCTTAAGACTTCTATTGAGACAAGTTAAATTATATTATAAAATAATTAAATCATAATTTGTTAATCATAAGAAATATATTTCAAGCTTTTATTGCAAAGTGGTCTGAAAATCTTTAGAATAATGATCTGGCTGAACTAAATTTACTGTTGAGGTAATTTAAGCTGTGATATTCCATTTTTAATTAAGAGTTATAGAAATAGATTTAGAAATTTGTTCTTAAGTATTCCTATTATATATCAATCGTTCACTGATATCCTTTAAGATATTCATGTCGGTACCCTATTATTCATTAAGTAATATTCCAAAATTCATTTGGATCTGTTAGAGTACAAACAGCTAAAAGATCTTTAACTGCAAATTTACATAATTTAAGACTTTAATAGTTTCATATATTTTTTTTAAATTATAGATATATGTATTATAATGGGGAACTACTAGTTGGCAGGGTCATAAAAAATCACTTATTTTCTGAATCTAATTAGTTTAAATTTTGAATGATTGTGGTTTATTTATGAATAATAACTTTAATATGCTTACCTTTTTTAATTATAAGATGTTGTGACCTTTTAATTCTCATCTAGTGGAGTCGATGTGCTAGGATAGAGAGTATATAATAATGACAGGAAGAAACAGGACTAATTAAATATCAAGTTAAATTTATTTGTTAATTTAATAATAAATAAATGATTAAATTTATCTATATTTTAATGATAGTACTTAAGTTTGTGTCGAAATAATATATTAAATGTAGTATTAATTCAAAATTAAATAAATATTTATTTATTTTTGAACATTTTTATTATCTTTAGATTTGTATCTATGATAGTGTCTAATGAAATTATAATATTTATCGGATTATAATTAAGTTATTAAATATATCATCGCAAACTTGAAGCTTTTTTAATTCAAGCATTATAATGGTTTTGGCGGGAAAAATAGCAAAAATAAAGTATAAAGGTCAACCTATCGACTAAATCACATATTTAAAATTGCCACTTAAAATAATGATATTTAGTCGAAGCAAAGGCAATGAGCAAAGAGAGTATCAATAAACTCGAAAGCTAAAAGCTGGTGGATTGATATTAATCTAGAGGCACCGAATGTAAATCCAAATTATTATCAATTGAAGACCTATCATTACTTCTTATCGAAGAACAAAAAATTATTATAATAGAGAGAAAAGAAGATTCAAAGAAAAAAGCAGGATATCTAAAGAGCAGAAGAAAATATTCGATGATATAGAAGTGGTTATGACTTCATAGGAAACGATTAAGAATAAATTGAGAAGATAATGAAGAGAGCAAGAAAACTGGTGAACTCGATAACATTAATTTTTACTTCAAATGAGAACAAAGTACACAAGACTTAAGAAGATAAAGAAAAATATTTTTAGGAAGAAGAATAGTAAGACGACGACTTTATTTAAGTAGAAATTAGAGATTAGCAAAACATTATATGTCCTTGATATTATATTATTATATAAATAGACACATTTCAAAGATTGTTTAATAACTTTTCAATGTAAATCTATTAGTGACGATATGAAGCTAATCGAAAATAAAATTAAGTATAAATGAATAAAATTGGTATAATCATATTTGTAATTATCTTAATAGTAATAATTTGAAATAAATTTAATACTCAAAATAATTAGATTTTATAGATGAAAATGAAGAATTGGAGAATAAATTACTGAATACACTATTGGTCAAGTGGAAATAACAAGAATTTATTAATAACTACTTCCTAGATATATTACTATTTAAAAAAAAATACTAATTTAAAAAGTAACTTAATAGAACCACAATGATTTCCAAAAATATTGACGTCATCTCGTGGAAGATGGGTGGGTTTTCAGTAGAGTCAATAAATTATCTTCTGATGATGATTCAAAGACACTAACCTCACATAGTGTTCCTGTAGGAATCTAGAAATACTAAAGTACAGTTCCCAGGATATCGCATATACGCATCTGAAACCAAAACATCAGATGGTCAACATGTACGATAACTCTTGTCAAATC
This sequence comes from Oxytricha trifallax, assembly GCA_000711775.1. Taxonomy (NCBI): domain Eukaryota; phylum Ciliophora; class Spirotrichea; order Sporadotrichida; family Oxytrichidae; genus Oxytricha; species Oxytricha trifallax. The sequence continues at coordinate 24,957 of ARYC01003466.1, forward strand.
AACCCTAGGCAGAGAAGAGTTATTAGACTCAGTCCAATTATCGTTGAACCTTAACTTTGTTTATGTAGATATAAAAATCTCAAACTTATACATCTCTTAACAATTCTTTAAATACAAAAAAGTATTTATTGAAGAAATAGAGAAGTGACTTAAAAATCCAAAATTCATAGTTGCCAGTGATCTTAATTACTTGGCAGAAAATTTCTAAAACACATATTTAGTAACTAGAATTGGTGTGACGTAACAAACAGCAATAGACGTCATAGAATCAAGATTTTTAAGTTACTCAATTTCGGACTTTTTCTATCAGAATCTGGCCACTTAGCAATTTTAAAAAGTTTTAACTTGACGCTGAAAGCACCAAAAATAAAGTGCGTAACAAAATAACTTGCAGAGTCTCACATAAAATTAGAGTAAGATTGGTATAATAGTAAAACTATTAAACTATAAATAAAAATTTAACAAAAACACCAACAAATGCCATGTAAGATAATAGATAAATAATCAATGATTTATGGGTGAAGGAAATGCTAAATAAGCAACCAAATTCATTGAGAAAGTAATTAGGTAAAAAAACAGCAAAAATAGTTACATAGCTCCAAGACCTTACGATAGAAGAATCCAAAGCTAAAGCTAAATAATCACTAGAGCTCTAAAACGCTGGATGCTACTACCCCCCTTATCAAAATTATACTTTCAAAGATTAAGTGGATTAGTCACAAATGAGAACATCATTCTACAGATATACTTGAAGGCACAAATTGCTCAAGATCCCTTAAAAAACTTTCCTAATAATAAAACATTGGGTCCAGACAATCTAAGTGATAGATTCATTAGGAAGAAATATAATGCTTTACCACTAATATTTTACATAGAAGACCGGATCAGCTTAACAACAATAATCTAAAAACAAGACCGATAGCCATGCCATCAGCCGCTAAAAAATTATATGAATTTACATGAATGAGAATTAGTAAATTTTTGAATATCGGATGAATTATAAAGAGCTAAAATACACAAATTGTTAAACTAATATTGATGCTTATTTTAAATGAAAATTATATATTATTTAATCAAAATTGAATATATAAGGTTTTTGAAATAAGAAATACACTCTTAGACTTAGTCAAGATAGCAGGATAGCGTTGAGAGCTACTGCCTACAGTGGGCATTGTTGTAAACTATTAAGCGAGTGATTACAGGAGTTTGGTTGAGAAAAGGGCATATCCGTGCATCTATGTTGAGTACGAATGTGTAAAGTTTCTTATATCCCAAAAACAGAAAACCGTATAATGACTACAATCGTTTATAGTTTTAATTCGTAATAAGATTAATGATTAATAATACGAAAACTTTAAATTTAATCAAAAACTTAATAGTGATACGATTACTTAAAGATCAAACGCAGATAAAGATAGAGCACTCATTAAATTTTAAGTTACAAAAATTATATCTTTATTTTTTATAGTGGTCCTACCTGGTAAGACCACAGGTGCAGCTGAACTAGTGTTTCGCAATGACAGAGAGAGCAGACAGAGAAATTGAATTTGACGATGAAGAGGAGGAAGAATAGCAGTAATCAGAGAGATTTCAATTTTTGATTAACATAATAAGTTTTAGTATTAATGTGATTAAAAAAATTAATTTATTAAAAATTTCGTATTATAAATCATAATTACTATGATCCTTCATTGGTCTCGTAATTTTCTGTAATTTTTGTTTATTGTTGATTATTTTAATTATTCATAATAAATTTATTTATTCCGAAGCCTTTCTCGAAAATATTTTAATAAAAAAATTCTAACAAGGCTCCGCTATAACTGAATTAATAAAATTAATTCAAAGTGTATGACACCTAGGAGTTTTTTTTAAAAGTATAACTTAGTTGCGAATAGATTGGAGCTCTTCAGGATTTATAGAATTGTTCTTAATTATTACTTACACCCTCATTACTGAATGCTGAATGTCCCCTCATTTTATTGCTGAATAATCCATTTTCAATTTCTTTTGATATTTTGTTTTTTATGCCTTAAAGTGAGTTATCTTCGTCCGAGAACCCTGAATCGCCACACTGGAATACCCAGCAATATCTATTTACCTTTCTTCCTCTAGAACATGCACTTATTATTGCTAATTTTAATTATCTGAAGGGTGATTACCAACGCAACTTCGCTGATGTATTTTTAACTCTCTAAATTTTAGTACTATGAATATCGAATCTTAAAACTCAGGGACTTGTATTTCTCAACTGTTACACCAATAATAATAAAGATAAACAGAAATGTTTCTTATAGCTATCCCTAAATAATAGAATATAGTAGAAATATTCATCGTACCACTTAGTTTTAATCTGCATCAGACATTTAAATCAGAAGGACTCTAGTGTTGTTACTATTTTTCAGGTTTCTCAGGATGCTAAAAACTGTTACCTCTGATTTCTTTAGGATTTTCACAAGAATTAATAGGATTTTCTTATGCGTATCTCACTGAGCGCTAATGGAATTCCTCTGATTTTTAGAAGTTTTTTATTTTGGCACTCTGGCAGCATATATGGTATTCCTAAAGCATCCATGAGCCTTTCTCTGTGCTCAAAAGGCTTTGTTAAGTTACCAAATTTTATATAGACTTGAATGAACGTCGTTAATTTTTATAGCATATTAGTGCATTAAAGTATCAATGTATAAAGTGACTCCATTATCTTTAGATGTTAAACTGAAAATGCCAATTCTTCCCATTTAATTGTCAATCGTCTAATCATCGTTGGTGTCCTCTAAAGCATCTCTATTAGTCCTCTTGCTATTCATTCGAAAGAATGAGCTTTCTCACTATCTCTTTGATTTCAATTTGCTCTTTTGAATAGTTTGCAAGTTTTTCTTTGTTTTTCTGAGCCAGGAATGGCTTCTACTATTTTACAAATCTCCTAGTTAGGTAGCAATTGCTGAATAAGATTTCGAGTAGGTCTTTAAGCGCTCAAGGAAGATTGAAGCAGGCCGTGATTAAATGGCATGAGACCTTGAGGCCAGGAGCAGAATCGACGGTGAAAGCCTAACCGAAGAGTAGGACTGGCTCTTCTTTATCAAAAGTCTGCAGCCCTCAAACAGAATCTTTAAAAAATGGGAATGAAATGATTAATATGTAATTTAATTCGGATTAAATACATTTAATGGTAAATAATTTTATAATTTTGTCAGGTTGCTTTTTAATTTCATTTCCCCCTATTGTAGTTGTATTTATTAAAAGCCAATCTATTAAAATTATTGTTAATTATGGAAAATAATGTAAAAATAACTTTTAATTTTAATGATCACCTATTCTAGCAGTTATTTATCTTTTTTTATATCCCAAATCAAATGTATTCCTACAATATTATCTTCTTGAAAAAACTACTTTGATATTTGAATTAATTACTTTAATATATTATACACTAGTATTTTAAACTTATTTTCTTATTTTTTGTTGCCATTTTTTAAAAAACAATTATGATTGCATGATTATCTTTAAATTTTACAAAGAATTTTAAATTCATGCTAAAAAGAACTCCGGACCTATATTTATTAATATACAAGCAACTAAATATTATTTTGAATGCATACTTTAATTAAAATAATAAATTTCAATTTTTGATTCCTTAACAGATATATAACTGATTTAGGAAAATTACAATAAATAAATGGAATAAAACAATTATAAAGTATATACATATTGTATTTTCAACTAAATGACTATGTTTATCTAATTAATGCCTTTTTAGTTGTAATTTATTTAACTTGTATTAAATTTTATGCTAGTAATATTAATTTACTCTTCCATATAGTTCTTGATGTTTTGTGTTTGATTAATAATAGATCTGATCATTTCCATGAATATGATATCTTACAGTTAATATACCACCAAAAATTTATCTTCATTTACATACTGAAACAATATATCAAAACTTTGAGATTATAATAATCTTTTTTTATATCAATTAATCAAATATTTACAGCTTCTTACAATTCCCACATACCTTAACAAAAGAGATTGATAAAATTTGCCTAATATTGAATTTTTATATGATTGTTAATTTCATTTAAAATAATTCATAATAAAAACATCTAAGTACAATTTAAATTAAAAAGAATAATTATAACTTATAAGAACTATTAAAAATTGTATAATATAATTTATGTTAAATATATGACTTACAAATTTGTAATAATAATTAATAAAAATGAATAAATTAAGTGGAAGAAATTAACTGACAACCCAATAAAATTTCTAATTTATTAAAACAATATTTAACTTTTTTCATATTAAGAAAAATAGTCTGCAGGAGACATTGAAATAGAACATTGAAAATTCAAACGAGACCATTACCATTGAGGAAGATTTCAATAATATTTAAGGATAGATGACTTAAGTTATGAATAAACTGAAAAAATAAAGCGAGGACCATGATATGAGTTTTATATATTTTTTCCTAGAGTACCTAGAGGTTGAATTGGATTTTATTAAAATTAACTAATTCAAGATATTTTTATTATCAAAAATGAATTCGAGCAAAGTAGGAGTATTTTATATAAATTCTTAATGAATTAATACGACTATCATGAAAACTTAATTTGTTATTAATAATTATAGATATGTTGTTTTGAATCTTTATAATTTAAGTTTAATATTTGTTTACAAAATTCTAATAATTAATACTAAAGTCTGCAGAAATTGGATAATTCAAAGAATTGTCAAAGAATCTAGAGCCATTGAGGTATTGACTCGAGAAAGAAAAAGAGAAGTTTTTATTCAAAAATATCAGGATCAGAACAACATCATAGTAGTAGAGATAATGGGAAAAGTTTATAGAACTGACTGACAAGATTGGCAACAAACTTAAGACAAACCAAGTAAAATATCCAGAGGACTGCAGAGTGATGGCAATAATAAAACTAACAATATTAATATTATATTTCTTTAAAGAAGATAAGCTATTTCTTATACCTATTTGATCATTACCCAAGATTCAAAAATTGTAAAAAAATAAGAAGATTGTATTAATCTTAATATAAAATAGATTATATAATATTTATAAACTTATTTGTCATGACTGTAGTCACTTATAGTAAAATTGTGAATTATTCATTTACATAATTTGGAAAAACTTATAGGTTTGTGTTTTTCGGGTAATACTCGAATAAATTATAAAAATTAAAATTATTCATAATTATATGTCTATCCTTATTTAATTATATATGAGTAAATTAATTTTAAAGACTAATGTAATATTAAGACTATAGTCATAATTAAGGACTAGCATTTACATATATAAATAAACCCATTTTTATATGCGCTAATTATTTATAACACTTTTGGTATTTAATTATATTTATCAATATAAGATTTATCAAGCGCGGAAATATTACTAGGAGAAAATCATAAATTGTATCTTGTCATATTGATTGTTTGATTTAAACTATTTATCCATTAGGATTAATACCTTAGAATGATGACTTCATCTATTAGTCATGTGATTTTATGGTTGCGATGTCTTCGAGGGCATCCTCAAGAGAGTCTGGTTTGACTAAAGTCTACTTGATCTAGCAAGTCTGAAATTTCACTTTGAGATTACCATGACTATGAGTCCTTAGTCATAAAGAACGCTTGAATGATCTTTTTTATATACTAGTCTTCATTGGGACTATAGTGAATGATTTCACAAATTACGACTAGCTTATCTTGAGACAATATATTTACATAGAAATTCCTGTTGATATAGGAGTGCAATTTAATTGAAACCTCACTGTAAGCATCAAACATAAGATTCCCCAAGGTAAACTCCCCGCTAACAATATTATAAAGTTTCTAGGAGGTGTAGGATTTCAACTTTAGGTTTGTCATAAGACGAGCATGCTCAAAGTTCACAATCCTTAAATTTTCAGAGTAAGGGTCCACTTAAATGTTCACAAGATTCAATCTCCTTTGATATACCAAGACTGTGAATGTCATGAAGACCCTATAATATTTGATGTAAGAATGAATATGTTAACAAAGGATCATACTAAATTTTCTGGAAGTCACCAAAGTTGTACGGATAGAACGGATTGACTTGCTTAATATGACCAGGGTCTTTGACCAGCTACTTAAGGCCGATCACATTCTTCAACCTTTTTGAGCTGCAATCTATAAAATGTAATACTAATTGCTGATCTTGATTGAGGAGTACAGCTTTTGAAAGAATTGAATTTCGGCATAAAGTTTGAAAATATTTCCCTTTATAGTAAAGAGTCGCATAGTGGTGCATCCTCAAATCAGCGACTGGGAACTGTCGATCTATCTCAAAGTGTCTTAGATAGTTGAAGTTGAGTTGGGCAACGCCCCTATCATCTTTTCGACTTAAATCTTATGTTAATGATTATCGTATAATATTATTACTGGAAGGATTTAGCTCATCGTAAGGGAAGTCTACAGTAAATATGAATAAGCATTAGGAAGTAGTCCTACTTAATCATCGTCATTATCGCTCTCAGATGAGATCTAGAAATAAAAGCTCTTCTCGATTAAGCAGAAGAGCAATTTCCTTTCTGCGTATTCTCCTCGTGGGCTTATTAATTAGTAAGTGAATTGCAATCTTTGGCATGCCTGTTTAAGTTGCTTTTGTTTGCGAACAATCTCTGACATCAATTACAGTGGTGATTAGTCTCACTATTATTTTCAACATTTTTATCACTTTTATAATTATTATTTATGGTGCTTTGACTTAGTTTTCTTTTTAAAACACCTTTTTATTATTTTAGCTACTACATCAGCCTCAGAATCTGATTGTAATGAGCTTTTCTCAAATTTTTATGAGTGATGCCTCTTAAGCTACTTATATTTATATGCAAACATTATTAATCCACTTTTTTAGTATTTAAGCAAATAATTAATTTAATAATTAATATGACCACAAATTAAATTAAAATAGCCTAGTTTTGAATTTAACTAATCAAATCAAAATATTAATTAATCACAGTAAATCATTAGTCATTAATTATTTTTAAGAAATCATATGAATACTGAACGAGCATTTCTTGCCCTAAAACAAACCCCTGAATTTAATTTAACTTAAAATAAGTAAAATTAGTTCTTAACCAAATTAATTTTTAAGTAAAGAATAATTATCGCTTCATAAAATTATTCAAATCATAAAAAATAAGTAGTCTTACTCCTCTATTTATATTAAACATATTTATATTTAGACTAATTAAGGACTACTCAATAATAAAATTTATAGAATGGAATACTATAGTCACGATAAAAGATTCGTGAAAAGAGAAGAATTCCTGTAAAGATTTTGATCGAAAGATTACATATATCGCTCGCTACATGACTAAGCATCGTAACAAATCTTGCTTGATAATTAATCCTTCTTTAGTCAACTTGTTTCTCCCAAATTACTAGTCAACAAAAATCGCGTTCTTAAGATCAATACTAAACGGGCGAAAATTGCGCTCAAGCAAGAGTAGAATAAGAGCTTGCATTTTCCGTTTTACCAATAACTCTAGGTTAAGAATTTTTACCAAGATGCATTATCAGATGACCAAGTTTCCTAGTATCTTCCTTCCTTAGATCATAATTCAGGGCAACTCTCTGAGAGAGACTTCTTCTTCTCAATCCTTGGCAAAGTAAAACAGGACTACCGAAAGGGAGTCGTGGAGCATGCACATAAGTTGCGCTATAAGGAAGGCGCCAAGTTATTAGAGCAAAACGAAATTATAAGTTAATCCTGAGTGATTCGAGGATCACCTTAAGCACCCCCTTTGTTTCAAGTAAGATTTGTTGAGACTAACTCATTTAGGGAAATTAGGAAAAGCAATATTCTTGATGAAACGAGGTCAAGACTAGGCAGATTGAAATTCCAAAATAAGTCATTTTAATTAGCATCAAGACTAATAGGAGTTAGAAGACCACTATTGCAGAGCCAGGGTGAGAATTAGACTATAACAAAGATGAAGAGATTAGCAGAAGGTACGATGCAAATAATTAAAATATAAAAAAGACACCCAACCAACAGAATCAAGAGTTGATGAATTAATAAATTAGGTTGAGTATAGTCATTAGGGACTAAGGATTTTTTATATCCCTTAATTCACTTAATTAATTATAATCACTTTATCAATTGCTCGATTGAGTTTCTTATACATTAATTCACTCTTGGTCTTTGATTCCCATTCAGTCTTCTCAGCATTTCTTTCTTATAGATCTGCTTAACTGTGTAAAAGTAGCTTTCCCTTTATATTGAGGAGAATATACCACACTGAAGATGGGTATAATATTTAAATCATTCATGAATACGCAAGTGATCATGCTTCTGTGCACTAAGAGATAATTCATAATACAACTAATTTTTACAAGGGAATTTCTATCTGAGCTCAGTGAGATATTAAACAAATTCAGGATTTCTCACAGACCACTTGAATATTCTGTAATGCACCAATCCTAGCTTGCTTGACACTCCAGCTAATAATGCAAAGGTAGTGATTATAGCCCTTCGATACTTGAGATAAGGGTGAGATTAATTCTTGGCCCATGATCGACTAAGCTAAGTCGCTGGTGAAAAAATGGCCTCATCAACGAAAATTACTTTTGCACTATGCTCGAGCTCTCTGATGAAAGTAGTTCTCATCATAATATATAAGGCTGTAAGGTTCTTAATTGGGATCGAATCATCTCTCTTAACCAGCTTGATATTCTTAAATTTGATCCTCCTGACTTTTTTATTGTCTTTGCAAAGTTGAAGGACTCATCCTAGATTCTGGGTACTTACTGTGAAACATTACTGCTCGCTATCAAAGAGAGACCAACCCAATGTTAAAATGTGTCGGCCCTGATTAGATACTAGAACTAATCAAGACTAAGAGTGCAACATCTGGATGGGACTAGTCATTTTTAGTTAGTCATGAATGATCTGCTGAATGACTATAGTCCTTGAATAGTCCTGAAAACTTGACGAGTAGATCTATGATTGCCTGCCTTGAGCTCTTCAATTCAATCGTTAGCTTTTCGATGTAGTCTTTCGCTGAATAAAGATCGATTTTCATGAGTTAGCTTGAATAACTTTATTTATGTAAAACTATATTTAATGGCTAACCTGGGGTTGTTGTAGTCTTGGATATAATCCTAAACCTTATTTAAAAATTAAAATAATTGAGACTATTTAAAAATAAAGCTTGAGAAAGCTTTTTCTTTAATTTATGATTAAAATTCAAACAAAATCTTACAATTTTTTAATCTTGGGATCATTAATAGCAAGATGTTTATAAAATGTTGATTAATTAAATTCATTAATTTTAATTAATCATGATTATCAAGTAAAGAATAAATTAGTCAATAGAATTCTTAATTCACATATTTTCCCAACAACAAAAAAAGATTCATTTAACTCCAAAATAGGGAAATGGGTCAGTAATATACATAGATCCACTGGATTATTTGTGATAGACACCACACCCATTATAGAGGAAGCTGACATTCTAGGAGCTTAACTTTATTTAATATAAAGATATTCTTAGTAAATCAATTCTATACTCTGTATGAATATAATAATCTTGGTCATCTTGTGTTTAATAATGTAACTTTGGCATAAAGTTAACTAAATAATGATATTTAATTAAATATCATTATTAAATATTAATTACTAATTTATGCATTTATGAAAAGTAAATTTTTAATTAATCAGCATTGATGATTTATTGAATGTATAAAAAGTCTTAAATTACATAGTAATAAGGAAATATGTAGAATATAGAGCATTTTGAAGGTCAATAATGTTAAGCTGCAATTTACAAAAATGTACAATATATTCTGATTATCCGCATAGCTGTGCGGAATATTGTCCAAATCTCATCCAATTCAGCCCAGATTAGTCTTAATTCACCCATTTGAGTGGGAAAACCTCTCTGGGCCTTTTAATTGCCCCTATTTTTAATTATTTCTTTAATTATTATTAGGATAAAATATAGGAATAAATAAACTTTTAATATAATAAATTAATAATATTAAACGTGATTTATTGAATTCTCTTAAGAGAAATTCTAATTACATCATAAACTATTTTAATTTTAATTAATTGAAGTTAAGATTCATTAATTCCATATATTTACTAATAATAATTAAGAAATAATTAAAAATAGGGCATTAAAAAGCCCAGAGAGGGGTTTCCCACTCAAATGGGGTGAATTAAGACTAATCTGGGCTGAATTGGATGAGATTTGGACAATATTCCGCACAGCTATGCGGATAATCAGAATATATTGTACATTTTTGTAAATTGCAGCTTAAGATTATTGACCTTCAAAATGCTCTATATTCTACATATTTTCTTATTACTATGTAATTTAAGACTTTTTATACATTCAATAAATCATCAATGCTGATTAATTAAAAAATTTGCTTATATTCAAAAAATAAGACCTTAAGAAAATAGATTAGTAGCAAGTAAATAATAACTAAAAGTAAAATAAATGCGATATTTCTAAACATGCAGCATAAATAGCTAGATGTTATTCGTTACAACTTCGTGCTCTCATCTTCTCTCCACTTGTGAAATTCTCCCTTCCTCTTCATTCAGGTTCTTCTGATTGCTTGTCACCTCAATGTCATTTTTGTCCTTCTTTCTCATTTCCTTTTCTTTCGCATCTTGTTCTAATTGGTTTCCTGTGGTCCTGTGCTCCATCCTGGTTGGCGACAAGTCTAGTCTATGTTTGCATCATCCTGTTGTTTTCTTCGCATCCTCCCAATCGCAAGGTCCTTGTAAATAGGAATTCTTCAACTTCGGCTTCTTCTTCAATTATATTGCTGAATTTTAAATATTGTTCTTCTTGGATCAATTAAATTTGCATAGCAGATTCGTTCTTCAGAACAAGATCATCCTATTAGTCAACCTTTGAGAACGTTCTCTTGTTCTGAGTTCCGCTTGCTCCATTCTCTACCTACCAAAGCATTTCGTTCTTCTTTTCCCTGATTATCTCTATCGTCTTTTCTTCAACAGTAATACCAGGTTTTCCTATCTCTGGTTTCATTAGGCATGCTTTAGGTTAAACATCAGAGAGTGTTTCTCCATGTTTATTCAATCCTTAACAAAAATCTGGAAGATAAGTTCCCCTGGTGTTTCCAAAGCAAGGTGGTGAGCCGCTAGTATTGCCATCACTCCGCAGTTTTCTGGATCTGTAACTTAGTTAGTCTCAGGTTTTACAACAATCTTGTACGTTATGAAAGGTTTTCCCATTATCTCATTATTATCGTGTTAATTAGCTCATGATAATTTTGAATCACTGACAAACTTCATTTAAACATTCTTGAGTCATAGACCTCCATGATAACTGTCCAATTGGTAAGTCTTGTAATTATCCAATTATTGCAGACTTTTATATTGACTAGCAGCTTACTAGAATTATGATGTTTCTTATATCCTCATCTTCTCTAAAGAATTTACTATTTTCTAACTTTGAGTTTGTCGATACAATAGCTTACTCAACTTGTACTATTCCTTTATTATTCAGGACAATTGATGAGAGTATCATATGTAAGGACTTTTATTCGATGAACTTGATAAAATTCTAAAGCAATTTTTTAAAGTCTAATTTAATTTATTAAGATACTAAAAACATGGCTTGAATAAATCTTCTTACAATCGAGTAAAAAAAAAATATTAATAATCATTGAGACCTCGCTGAGCTTGAATATCAAATCACAATCTATTTATCTTCAAAACGCTCAAAGATATAAGCAAAATAAGCTATATTCAGCTATTTCCTTATGCACCCTGAACTCTTCATTTTGGAGGTTTTGAAGGCCTCAAAAGATGGTCACGAAAATTCTCTAAGTAACCTGGAATTAAGCAATCCACTAAATTTGGGCTCCTGAAAGAAAGTGTGACACCGGAACGCCTGATATATAGTCATTTTCAAAAGTTATGAGGGAGTCATTTTGTTCATTTTTGTATTATTCAAAATTTGTCCAGGGCCGAACATTTCCCCGCCAACATGCCGTCTCGAATTTATTTTTCTAAAGAATACCCGAAAATATCGATTCTAGACCTCGCTGAGCACGAATTTAGAATCAGAAATAATTTATCTTTAAAACTCGCAAAGTTTCAATCATTTGAAGTTCGTATGGTCGTATTAAAAACAATTTGATTCTAGTGATTTCAATAATAATTTAGGCCTCCTCAATTTTTCGTAAGCCCACCTCCATAGTATTCTCATGAATTTTTCTACTTGAGATCATCTCCTCATGTTGTAAATCTTAATTAATGTCTCTCCAGTGGTTTTCCTTTCTCTCTGATCATATCTCCCACTCTCTGTTTCTTCTCTTTCTTGCCAATTTTTTTTCTTCTTAGAGTCTCTTTACCAAAGCTTTCTCGATCTTGTTTTTGTGCTAGGGCAGCAAACTATCGTGATCATTCTCGTGGTTTGGGGGTCCATCCCTTTTTTGTGAAATGATTTGTCTAATTCTTAGCATGTTACCTCTGATAAGTCTATCAGGCTTTTAAGCTTCATCTGATCTGCTTGAACACTCTATAATCCATCTTCATGCACGTCGAACCTTGTCTTCCGGGCTTAGGATTCATTTACCCTCTTACTGGGATTTAATTATCCAATCCTTAGTCTACTTTTAAAGTTCATTTGTTTGTTTAGCGGAACTTTTTAATGCTTGCCTTCTCTCTGTCCCAGATTTTCCTCACCTTACTTCTGTCTCTGTGCTCATATCTGACTTCTTTATCTTTTAACAGAACCTAGCCTTCTCGTTAATGTCAACATCTCTCAAGTTCCTCTTCTTCGCATTGCTTTGTAGTGGTTAATTTGTTTTATAATTTGTCTCTTCTGCTCTTGCATCTTGTTAATCCTTTCTTTAAATCGATTATTAGATTTTCTCTTTTAATTATTTAAATTTTGATTTTTAATTATAATTTTCTTCTACATTTTGCTATTTATACTTCATGTTTATCAATCCACATGTTTAGATGTTCATAGTTCTCATTAATAGTTTATTGTAGAAAATATAATTAACTAATTACTTTAAGAAGAAATATGGCTTTTGAAGTTTAGATTTGTATTGAGTGAGTAGTCTTTTTCCTGCATAAGATCTTTAATAATATTTATAACAATATTAAGTTTTAAAGTAATAAATATATTTAATATTGCAAATTACGGTTGGCATATATATATATAGAAATTAATTCGACCTATCAATCATATTTGAAGAAGATATTAAAACTTGAAATTCTTGTTCACCAATAGGACAAAACATTTTTTGATTAGAAGATCTTCTTTAGCAATCAATTTGACTAAGCGCGTTTAATCTGTAGATATGAAGATTATACTCATTTTATTGTTTATATAATAGTAGATTCATCTTAAACAATATTAAGACTTTCTTCACTTCTCAATTATTAGAAAACATTTAAGTATATTATTAAAGATAGTTACTTACTGCTGTTTGATTGAGTTTAAGTATAATTGTAATAAAGAAATTAATTATTTATAAGCCTTCTAATTATTGTAGAAATACATTTGAATTTGGAAAATTAATTATAATTAAATTAATAATAAATCAAAATCGTGGCAGTTAAAGTTGGCCAATTTAAACGATCTTGGGCTCATTCGATAGAGAATTTAAAATTAGCTGGACTTTACTATTGGCGGTACTATTTTATCTCTTGCCTGAAGCGAGATAACTTCACTTTAATGTCAGGGCATAATTTAACGAATTTAAAATTGTTTAATTAAAGTGAAGTTATCTCGCTTCAGGCAAGAGATAAAATAGTACCGCTAATAGTAAAGTCCAGCTAATTTTAAATTCTCTATCAAATGAGCCAAAGATCGTTTAAATTGGCAAACTTTAACTGCCAAGATTTTGATTTATTATTAATTTAATTATAATTAATTTTCCAAATTCAAATGTATTTCTACAATATTGTTTAAATTAAAATGTTATATTTGCTGTACTCTTCGGCTTAAGATTTTACTTATAGTAATTCTCGGCTTTATCTTTTAACTAAGTAGCTTCTGTCTATCTATATAAAAATTACTAATCAAAATCTAAGCAATAGTATTAAATTATTTAAAGTATCCTAAGCTGTAGACTTAAAATATAAACAGCAGGTTAAACGACCAAATATAATTAAATAATAAGAACACTAAACTTATTTCATATAAGATATTTATGAAGCTTGAGCTTATAAAATTTACAAGTAAAATCCATTTGAAATATGAATTAATTCAATATACAAATTACAATTGTATTGAAGGATATAGGATTATTAAAAATTACCTGGAAAATAAATTAAAGCATTAATTATTATCTAATAAAATCAAATCATTTAGAAGAAATAAAAGATGTTTAAATCAATAAACAAGAGATTTTAATCTTAATCTTAAATATGTATTCCAAACAAATTATCGGGTTTTCTCTATTTAAAACAAAGTCTTTTGACAATTATTTAATCAAAGAAAGTAAAAGATATTTCTTAAAAATATCAATTTTATTACTCTATTTATAAAATGTAATATCTAAATAAATTAAATACTAAAATATTGGTGTTTCGAATTATAATATTAACTAATATCTATCAAAATAATATATCTGACTTCATAGTAATCTATTAAGCTATTGGTAAAATATATAAAAATCGGAAATTTGAGAAATTAATAGTAATGTAGTAGTTTAATATAATTATAACTGTCATGAATTAGGAGTATCATTAATCATATTTTGATTTAAATTTAATATTTAATTAATTAATCAATTAATTTTTATATATATATTAGTGGTCTAGTGGTCTGGCAGGGTCTTTAGTAGACCACTCGTAAGTTAAAACCGCGCCGAGGAATCTGAAAGTATAGTAAGTATTATGTCTCACAACCGCCACTAATTCATTTTACAGGTGCAGAATGAGGGCAGCTCGGACTTCTGGAAGCAGTGCCAGCGCGTTATGACGAAATAAATTGCGGGGTTCAGTCATCTTGAAGTCTACACTGATCACTCTAATTAGATGTACTACCTCTGCACTCGATTCAAGACAGATTCAACCGGAGCCAACAAATCATATTTCACTGAAAAGAGGCGCAGGGGTGCAGGTATTATGGCAGAGTTGGAACTAAAGGTCAAGCTTCTCGGACATCAGTCGTTCGATCAGTTTGCAGCAGCAGTAGATGGAGTAAAGTTGATATACGGCTCCCCTCAGAATAACGAGCAGTTCATCGCCAAACAGAATGCTAAGAAGCAAAAGAAATTATAGAAGCAGGAGTGCGGGGCCAAAGGTGTTGTGGATGTTACAAATGACTATATGATTGAGAGGCTCTCAGGGTCGGCACAGTCAAAAGATGATTACATTAAGATGAAGGCTCATGATATACCTCAGCTAGTGGCCATTGCAAAGTCATACAGTCAAATCAACTACGCCGATCAATTAATCTAGAAATCCGGAGTCACCATTAAAGAGAAAGCACCAATAATTGCTTCACTCCAGGACTTTCTCGCAGAATTAAAAATGAATGGCGATAACTCCAGTACCCCAAAATATGCCGATCTAAAAGCAATGGGTTATATCCAAATTCTTGATGCCCTTTACGAGCTCCTAATCAAGCGCAAGAACAGTAAGATTCACAGCTTGTGGATATATGAGCCCACCAATACCTGGAAGACAAAGATCACTCACATTTAGAGGAGATATTCGTGTGTGAATAGTATGTCCAGTTTAACTCCCATTTTCACATCCCTATGAAGCAAGGCAAGTCGGGTGAGCCACAGATTCTTAACGCAAATGAGATTAATCTTACTAAGGCATTTGGATCATCTGGGATAGCAGGGATGAAACGGCTGATGGAGGGTGAAGGGATGGTTATTGAGCAGAAGTACGGCGGCGTGGAATGCAAGTACATTGTTTGTTTCACAGTAATCACTTCGAACGCTCTGCCCTTCAATAGTATGGACCCTGAAGATGCAAATGCCTTCAAGGCTCGGTGTCTACTCTGCCAATCTATAATTTCGACTTAGAGTGGGGAGGAGGCATTCCCTTCGACCGCGCCATTGGGGGCACGATTCCTCAATGCAAGATTCCTAGCCGATGAAAAAGAGAAGAATGCGGTTGACTGACTTCATCAGTCCGTGGTCTGAGGTAGCCGAGGAAATGTCTAGTGATTCATGTTAGTATTACTAATCTACACATTCGTAATTATTAATAATATAAATAATATATATATATATACTTACGAGTGGTCTACTAAAGACCCTGCCAGACCACTAGACCACTAATATATATATATAAAAATTAATTGATTAATTAATTAAATATTAAATTTAAATCAAAATATGATTAATGATACTCCTAATTCATGACAGTTATAATTATATTAAACTAGTACATTACTATTAATTTCTCAAATTTCCTATTTTTATATATTTTACCAATAATAAAAATGCTTATTCAAGTCTCTCTAATTCTCAAATCCAATTTTTATTCGGATTATTTGAATTTTAGGTGAAAATGCTAAAATAGAACAAAAATAGCTTTATGTTAAAAAAAGAAAATGTTTAATATTAAGTAAGAAATAAAAAGTATTCATACCCTACAAATATGCTAATGTTTACTGGTTTTATATATCTATATATTTATCCTAGCCATATATATATATTTACATATTTATTGTATATTGTATATTAATTCAATACTGTTTGTGATAAAACACTCTCTAAACTTTATTTACAGTCACTTTATCAAAATAAAAACTCTATGACGTGATATTAAATAAAGTAACATCCTTTTAAGAATTATTATAAATTATAATTCTAACTTTATATACTGAATTCGTTGAAAATAGTAAATTAAATATATGAATTTTACTCTTTTTTTGTTAACTATTCCTCTTATAAAAGTTAAATTTCATAAATTATTAATTTTTCATTCAAAATTATCTTTGTAAAAACGTTGATGAGAAAGATTAATACTATATTTAATTCAATTGACATAGTAAAATCTAAAGAGATTATATGAATTGTCAAGTACATGAAATTTAATCCTTGAGAAATGAAATTAACACATATTAATCTATATATTTTTATATATATTCATTCTTAATAATTTGAGGAAATTAGACGAATATTAAATTAATATGTTTTAAACTTAATCAAAAGTTACAAAGATAAATATTCAATAAGACAGTGCTGAGATATTCAATGAGGATATCTAAATACCTTTAAACTGGAGTAAATAGGATAAAAAAAAGATACACTTCTAATGAGATGCTTCCATCTCAGTTCCAAGGAGGTGCCTTATCATAAGGTATGGTAAATCCAAATCAACTACCTTCACAGTAAGTTCAACCATAAGCTCACTCTAGTTAAGTTCATCAACCACACACTACTATTCAACAGTAACAGCAAGTAACTTCACAAGGATAGTAAACTTAACAGAATCTTCAATCATATAAAATTTATCTAGAAAAATTTAAACTTTCACAATGCCTTTCTCCTATATGTGTTATAATTTATCACCATTAAAGACTCCTTCCCAACAGCAACAGCTAAATGTTTTACCTAAAAATGAGAGATTGTTTCTTCAAAAAATGACTTTTATTCACATTTAATTTAGGAATGTTCAGCAAGTCTCCCCAAAGAAAGATTTCTCAAAGTCACCACTGAGACAACCAGGTGCAATCCAATCGAGCAGGCTGCAGATGTAAAGAAGAACTTACTTTTGCAAGACTGGAACAACGATGGCGATGTAAGTGAAGAGGAAGATAACAATGACGAAATTGGAGACAGAAACGGAGGACATCATCAACATGACGATAGATCTCAGGAAGGTCAAGAGGAAAAGCATGATCAACAATAGTACGAAGAGAATGAAGATGTGGAAGAAGAGTGCTATGGAGATGAAGAGCAACAACAAGAGGTTGATGACTTGGAAGAAGGTCGTGGTGTTAATAATCAAAACGACCAAGAAGGAGGTAATGCTTAAGAAGAAACTAAAGGAGGAGCTGCTGACTCTTAAGATATTTCTTAGGATTAACAGCAATAAGATAACAAAGAAGAGTAGGCTTTAGGCGGCTACAGAGGTAGAGGTAGCTATCGTGGTAGAGGTGACTACAGAGGTGGTCGTGATGACTTCAGAGGCAACTATAGAGGTGACTATAGAGGCGGCTATAGAGGTGGCTTCAACAGATATCAAACATAAAGACCCTAATATGATCGTGATGGAGACTTCAATAAGCAAGAAGGTGCAGTAGAAAATGGTGATCAAACTGTGAATCAGAATTTCAATGCTGGAGCTGATGAAATCCAATTTGATTCAACTAGAGACAACTATCGTGAAAGTTACAGAGGTAGTAGAGGAGGCTATCGTGGAGGTAGAGGAAACTACTAAGATCGTCCAGATTACTCAGGGGACTAAAAAGGTGCCGTTGAAGGTCAAAGCTCAAGCAACACCAACGCACTCTACAGAAATCAAACAACTTATGAAGGAAGAAGAGGTGGTTATTACAACTATCGTGGCAGAGGTGGTAACTACTACGGCAGTGACAGAAGAAAATAGGAAGGTACTCCTAATGATATTGACATTTAAGATGTGAAAGATGATCTTGCCACAGGGGGATTCCAAGTCGTGAAGTAAAGAGGCTAAAAGGATGACGCTTCTCAATATCATGTTTTTAATTATAATAGCAACACACTGTCGGATTCTAAGAATCCAGAGGTCCAAGAGTTGCCAGAGGAGCTCAAGAGTTCGTGAGAGGCGGAAGAGGTGACTTCAGAGGTAGAGGTGACTTCCATGGAAGAAGTGATTTCAACAGAGGTGGCCATGGTGACTACAGAGGCAGTGGTAGAAGTGACTTTAGAGGTAGTTACAGAGGAGGCAGAGAAATCGGCACCAAGAACAATGCTTAAGTCGGTTATTCTGGTCAAGAAAACTTCGACAACGAGTAAAATTGACCGAACTATTTTACCATCAATATATTTTTCTTAAAATAGAATGTTTTTTTATTTAAATTAACATGAACTAGTAGAGTTAAATAGCATACATGACTAAGCCTGACATTTGAGATAAGAAATATAAATTATAAATATTTTAATTATGAACTATGATAGAGTAACTGTGAGTATGGTAATCTCAGGTTCCAGACATAGAAGTGAATGTGAAACTAATAAATTAATTTGCTTATTATATATTGTACAAATAAATCAATATCTCCAACATATCTATTTATTTATATATAAATACGTTTTTAAGTCAAATAAAAGTTTCATAAATATGTCAAATGTTTATCATTAATTGTTAAGCTAAAATCATTACTGTCATCCATGTTTTATAAATAATTATTATCCATAAATATGATTTTTTCTCTAATTTTATATGCCACTATAAAATAATCCTTATCTATAACTGATAATATTCATAATATTTTTATTTAATATATTTTGTTTGTTTTTCTCTGCGCTCCTCTATAGTTGTTGCACATCACTCTCATTGAGTTGTACCTTGCTCTTGCCCTCAACTTGGACAGCAGCTCCATGTGAGCTTTGATTCAGCATTTGTGCCTCATCTTCGTTGTAAAGCTATTTATCAGTCTCCACCACATCTGCGACGTCTCTGATCGCATCATCATCTAGGTATGTATCAAACTAGCTGCCTTGAGTTAAGATATTTTATATAATTATTTAGTATATCTCATACATACAAAACAAATACCAAATATTCTATTCAAATTTCTTGAGTTGAGTTATTGCTGAATGATAAAATCATATAATAACATAGAAATTACATGATAATAAATATTTGTAAACATCTTCTTTATTTACAATAATCAAGTGTTTAATCATGGTTTCAATGACTTATTGGTTCCTTCCCTGTGCCAGTGCTTTCATAGTAGGTGCAACCAAGTAGAATTGCTGTTGCAAGTAATTGAAGCAAATAGTGGCATTGATTTTGTTCCAATT
The DNA here is from genome assembly GCA_000711775.1 of Oxytricha trifallax. Lineage (NCBI taxonomy): Eukaryota > Ciliophora > Spirotrichea > Sporadotrichida > Oxytrichidae > Oxytricha > Oxytricha trifallax. The sequence goes on from ARYC01003466.1 coordinate 44,904, forward strand.
TTGCATTTTAACATCAAGCAAGGGAGACTTAATGAGTTCGCTGTCCACTCTCTCGTCATATAAAATGTTGAAAAGTTGCTGGTACAAGACTATAAAAATAAGTAAATACTTTGTAATCATAGAAATCTTCAGAAAAAGTTCTTAATATTATTTAAATTTATATTGAGAGTGCTTTGTTTATTAACTTACTGGCGTCTGAGAAATCAGCTGCTAGGTTCTTAACTGCTGGTAACCACAAAAATTATTCAGAATTTACAAATTTAATAAATATTATTTAAATTAATAAGTTTATTCCTTTCTTTGCAAAGATTTGATTGACAAACTTCTGGAGCTCATTGCTTTCCATTTTATCTTAAGTTAATTTGCGAATATAAATTAGATTATCTTGAAAATCTTAATATATATATAAAAAAGATTTTACTAAATTTTTATATTTCATTGTAATAATACACATTATTATTCATTATATACTGTTAATGTTTAATTTTAACGTTATTATTGATACTAAAAAGATTAGTATTAACATAAATTTCTAAATAATTGTAATTTTAAATCATTTTTTTAAAGAATTTAAAACATTATTTATCATAATTTCCCTAGTAGTTCTATTCTTGTATATCAATAGTGTCACTATCTAAATTGTTTTTCCCAGATCCATCCAGTATCTCAGTTTAATGTATCTCAAACTTTATAAATTGTCTATTTGAGTCTGCAACACAACTGTTTCTGCCCTCACTTTTATACTATTCACCATTGAAATCTGATGATATTAGATGATTTTATATTATAAATAGGTCTTCACATATAATTAATATTTATGAGATTATAGTAATAGGAACTCGCCATTGCCATTTGATTAGTCCTTGGCTATCTACTCTTAATTCTAGAGACTGACTCTAAGACTAACCTACTCAGCCAGTTGATCCCAGTCGTATCTCTGCAAAATAATGAAGTATATGCTTGACTGCAGGATAGTGTTTACAATCAGGGCTATCCAGATACCTCTGATGTGATGGTAATAATGGATTGCAAGGTATATACTCAGTGGGATAGCAACCAGCCAAGTAGCTTATATATATATTTAATTAATACATGAATATTCTATGAACGTACGATATATTCAATAAATTTGAGCAATTACATTGGTGAAAGTACCATATTTATGTAATCCCGTGCCTTTTATAGTACCAATCTAAGTACCCTGTAAATAATCAAAGAAATTGTAAATTGCATAAATTGGTAAAGTTTCCTGTAAGATTTCAATCAATTAAATGTCTGAAGTGAATAACCATGGGATTTAAGAGCGAAATAGTAAAAAACATTGGAAGCTACAATTATTGAAGCAATAGGTGCAAGTTTTATAGAAAAAACTGATATTTATACTAAATGAATTATTATAATTCAGATTTCATTTCAATACTAAAAATTATAATTAAGTTTGAGTCCTATCCTAGAATATTTCTAAGCCATTTCACCTTAATTTAATCCTAGACTATTTCCAACAAGCACGCATGTAGTTTCGGATATACCCAATGGAATTTAATAGCATAAACTGCATAGATTATATTTTATTCATATACAGTAAATATCAAACATACCAATATATATTTCTATGTTTTTATTGCAGATTAGTCATGATTTCTTGAGCAGCTGCATGTATTAAACTAACTTATGAAGCAATATAAAACTACATCTCAAACCCTCACCAGGGCAAACACAGCAGCATGACACTAGGGAGGGCCGACTTGTAGTAAAATATCATATCTTTCTATGAAAACATGTACATTTTAGGCATGAAGAATTATGAAAAATAAGTGGAAAACTTTAATTAAAATTGAAATTTATAATTTAAATAAGGAAAACTTAAGATGGTGTCCCTGGAGCAGCTAGTCATTCACTAAAATTTGTAAGTTACAAAAAACATATCTAAAAATTTTTTATTTCAGCAATACTTACCAGCTGGAGAGACGACGTCAGTAGACCAAGACCTCAAGTGGCACTGGGAAAAAATGGGAACAACAGAATAGGTTTGGCCAAATGGAGCAAAGTATGAAGGTTATTGGAAAGATGATAAAGCTGTTTCTAGATTCCATTTCTGTAATTATCTATACTAATACTTATTATTTAAATTCATTTTCATTTTAAATTAAAGTTTTCCACTTATTTTTCATAAATGTCTTTGTGAGGTCTGGGTGGCGATAGGTGTACAAAGAAATTATCATCAAATTTATTGCTGCTGAGATTGACGTGGAAATGGCTAGCCCAATTACTTAGTAACTCAGCCATTTTATGAATACATAGTTCAGGATTACGTGGAGAAATGAACCAATTAGTTAAGCTCCTGTGGCGATATGCGCCTTTTAGAAGGAAATCAAGAGCTTACGTTAGATGTCGAAATAAAAGGATTATAATATAAAATAATAAATTTAAGAGAAATAGATAATACTCAAAAACCCTGTTGTTAAGTATAATCAAATAAAACTAATCAAGAACTCTATATTTAATTAAATTAGTTTTATCTTAGATAAGTTTGAGATAGTACAGCAACTTATGGATCTTAATTCAATGCCTGAAATATTGGCGCAACATTATAATATTGAAAAATTGTTATGCACAATTATTGCACCAATATAATTTGTTAATTGCAGAGCAAAATAGATACGACAACAAATCCAATAAACATAACAGCCCTCCCTTAATGCAAATACTCTCCACACAACTTGTAATTCTTGGATCCACTGGCTTACGACAGCAATTTTCTTTAATTATATTTATAATAGCAAAGTATGAAGCATGCTGCTTAGACCATAGGCGATAGATAAGCCCATCATATTGAAAGTCATGTTTCCAAGACCCACACTGGCTACTAAAGCCTAATCACCAATTGAAGCCACAAATAAAGTGTTCATAACTTCATCCATGTACTATATTGTCCCTAGAGTTATGTTTGGAAGGCATTGTTTTAAAAAGGATATATAGGATAAGTTAGTAGCCCCTTCATTAAATTAATCTTTAATTCTTATATAGTACTTTAAATAATGCTTATTTGAACTCACTAAAAAGACATTATAAAAGTAGAAATCTAATTATCTTCATCTCCAAATTTGTTAAATAGTTAAGTTTGAATGAGACTTAAATCGGTAGCCCTAATTCCCATTCTATTAGACATAACCACTACTCCCTCTGCCACCGGCCCAATATCAATAGTGTCTCCATCGAAATCATGCGATTCCAACTGACTACTATTCATGTAATTATCATTATTTGTAGTTTTTTCCTCCAAATCATCTTCTTAATCCTCCTGCAATTACTGAAAGTTTCCATGTTTTGACACTTTACTTATCACCTGATTTTTATTCATATTTTACTAAAAATAATTCTATGATTCTTGATTTTATAATTAATCTGTAAGATCTTCTTCTTAAAATTCATCATTTTAGTTCTACATATTATTTTGCATGATTTGATCGTCAAAGCCTTACGACATTTTGTAAAATCTTTTTGTATATAGTATTTATTATAATTAAGTGTTTAATTTAGATAATTAATTTAATGCCAAAACTTTGTAACGGTGGAGAAATGATATATTTATTTATTTATTTTTGATTGAATACAGTATTTAAATATGTTGTTTCTTTTAATCAACTTTAAATTGTATTGTTTCTATAGAATTAGGATGCCATCTAATAATTTAATGTTAATAAATGTAATCAAATATAACAAAAAGATTTTGGCATCATTTTTATCTTAAAAATTGAATGCTTTCCTTCACAGATTAGTGAATTAATAGTGATTGACTTGGTTTTATTCTCACACTCTGGTTTATAGGTGGCTTTTTGTACATCTTATAATTTTGCTATTAGATGTGCTTAAAATTATCATCATGAATTTTTTTTAATTTCATTATAATTAATACATAGTAAGAATAAATGGAATAATGTATATAACATGTATTGTTTTACTCTCCTCTGAAATCACATTATCACTGTTTATTAACTGTCCATCAGTCAACTCATTAATCAATGTCTAGAAAAATTTATTAAACATTCGATAGAATCTTGCAATGAAAAAAGTTTTAAAAATTGATAAATGGTTAAGCTGCTTACCCTACACTTAGACAAATCAGGAATATTCATAATTCTTTGCTTGAAATCGTTATCATTCTTGGATATTTGGCTATTTATAATACTGTTTATAATGTGATTAATGTCAAATGCTAGCTAAACAACAATCATCATAGCAATTTCCACTTTGTTAACTTTTACTATTTTCTGCAGTCTCTATAAACAAGTAGTGTTAATAAAAGAGTTTTTTTTTATTTACCTTAAGTGTGAAAGAAAAAATCAAAATAAGCAATTCCTAAAAGTAATAGTTCAAATTCTTTTAATAATTGTCAATTTCCTAATTTTAGACATTTTCTATCATAGAAAATTCTTGATCGCTATCTTTTTTGTCTTCATAGTAATTTTAACTATTTCTTTATATTGAGTTGCTATTTTCTTTCTTTTTTATACTTTAATTTTACAATGAGTAATATTGGCTTAACTTTTGGGCGTATTGGCTTACCTAATATTTTAAATAACTTAATATGTCTTAGATTTCTATTAATTAAATGAAAATAATATCACCTAATATAGTATTTTTAATGGTTTTAAAACCTATAGATCTCTAATTTCTTTTTATTATTTCTAATTCTTAGCCACGTCAGTTTCATAACTTTCCTTAATCACAGTTTTTTAGAGCATATAGTTTAAAATGTTATTGAAATTTTATTTCAAGAATTTGATTGATGTTGATCTGAACCTTCGAATCACAATTTTAAAAACATACGAAGCATAATATTATGTCCAAGCTTTTTAATTCTTATAATTTCAAGTTTCTTGACTTGAACAAATTGATTAAACTAAGTGAGATTCAAAACATCAATAATAATTGAGAGTTTTACATACAATTATTAAAACAGTTGCACATTAACCTCTTAATCATCATTTTATACCAATTTCCCTGTAAGTTTGTATAAAAGCTGAACTAGTAATTGCAGTGAAATTTAAACATTTAATTATTTTTAGTGTAAATTCTCTGTGTTCTATAAGTTGAGAGTAGATTCATCTTAAGTTTGGTAATTTGAATAAGGGCTCAGAGATTTGATGAAATTGTGTAAGTATTATAAGTTCAAGTCTTATTTCACGTTTATAGATTGTTCTATCTATTTCAAGAACACAAATTTCTCTATTCATTCTATCACAAATTTGCAAAGGCACTATAACTTCTCTGCTCTTAAAAGAGATGTTTTAATTTGGTACATTATCTAGGCCATGGATTTATAATAATCCTCCTCTTATATGAGAAATTGAATTTAAGCTTTCATGTGCAGGTTTGATTATATCTATAATCATGCCCATTATAATCTATTGAGTAACACTTCTATTTGAATCTAAAACAGGGAATCGCTAGTATAATTGGAAAAAGTAGCCATTACTAAAATTGCTCATTGACAAATCAAATTTCAAAATCTAGTTGACTACTTTTTCTAGACTGATTATGTTTTTCTTGAAGTAAAGTGAATGCTGGGGAAGTCTCTCTTTAGATAAGTTAGGCAGTATTCCCTGATAAATTAATTGTAAAATGTTGTACTATTCTCCAAATGCTTTAATTTTAAAGTTTTATGTAAAATTATAGATTGCTTGTTAAATTTAGTATAGCATTTGTGCTAAGTTACCTAATCTCTCAATTTTATTCTATGAAATGCTCTGAATTATTAGTGACACTAGATTTTGCATAAATTGTTTTACAGTTTTATAAAGAATCTAAGATTTTGTATTAAAAACCATCAATTTTGGATCACAAAGAATAGAGAGTGTATCTTATACATTTTGCTGAAGTTTGTCTAAATTGGGATTGTCGAGTTCAATACTCAATGTACAATCATAATAATTATTTATATTATATTCAAAATGATATACATTATAAATTAGTTTATAAATCTTTGTGTATAGAGTTTAATAGCTTTATTTTTGAATCAGATCTAGTTTTAACTGAACTTCTTACCGTTGTCTTACAAGAAATTCATAACTATATAACTCCATTAAATTAGTATATGAAAATTTATTAAAAAATAATTATATTAATTTCTCAAAAACATTATACTGGAGTAAAATGAAATTAATCAACCGCAATAATTTATTACTAAAACTATTTTAAACCCATAAATGTATTGAAATATATAGCATTGTAAGAAAACATTTGAATTTGGTATGTTAATTAAAAAAAATTTATTAAAATATAATTACTTCTCTATAGCATTCTATAAGCGAGATAAATCATATTTTCTTATGGGTTATTTGCTTAGTTAATTTATATGCTATAAAATTGATTATCTAGATTCTATCAAGTTTTTGAGATGTATCATTATTAGTAAATTCCATCTAATTTTAAATTTATTCGAAAGGAAGTATAATTTTTTAAATGTTTCAAAAAAAGTAACAGCTACAAATTATTATTTAAAATATATTTTGAAATAAATTTTTAAAATTAAAATGTATTCTTACAATAGTTATATTTCTATAAAGTATTTAGAAGCAAAAAATAAGGATATAAAAGATGGGAGATCTTTTATTAGAAGCTCATATTTTTAGAATACTTAACAGCGATTCTTTTCTAAATCAAATAATACAAAATACTCATTCTAAGCCCCAATAAATTATTTTTTTCCACTTTAAATAATAAAATTAATCACATTAAATGAAATGATATTTTCTACATTGAGTCCTGAAATAAAATCCTTAACAAAAAACAGAGAAATGACAAAATTAAATAAATATAATATTACTTCATTCATTAATTAATTTGCCTATATAAATATTTTTTTTAAATAATTTAAATTTGAGAATTATTAATCTAATAATATAATCGTAAAACTATTAAAAGGAATTTATTATAAATTTAGAAAGAAAGAATAATTTTTTTTTTTGGAATTTGTTGTATCATAAAGATTTATGCAATTAAATTAAACCCACAAACTCTTTAATTTTATTGAATATATAGGATATAAAAATTACAATGGTTCATAACTTTATGAGGTTAAATTTTAAAATTATAAATTGATTATAAGTAAGGCAAGAGAGTTTTTTTTAAGTTTTTCACAAAATTAAAAAAACATTGAGTCATGAAGATGTAAAGGTAAGGTAAAATAATTCAATTTGAGGAAAAAAACAGAATATTTTCAAAAGTTCTGACTGTATTTATCTATGCTGAATTTAAAGTATTTATAGTGTTGTTATTTATGCATAAAAAATAAAGGATGATTATTTCAAAAAATCTTAAAAACGAGTCGGTCAAATGATTTTAAAACAAACACTTCGAACAAGCGCAATAGAATGTACATATCAAATTCAATTTGAGGAAAAAAAAGGTTTTTTCAAAGGTTCTGACTGTATTTATCTATGCTAAATTTATAGTAATTATAGTGTTGTTATTTATGCATAAAAAATAAAGGATGATTATTTATAAAAATCTTAAAAACGAGTAGGTCAAAAATTTTTAGCTCAAACACTTAGAACAAGCGCAATCAAAACCCCAAAACCCTTTCAGTAGTTTGATTGAGTTTTTGATTGATAAAAGTAGACTATTGCTAAAATGAATTGAATTGGAAAAATAAGGATATATAAATAAATGTTATTTTAAATTATTAATTATAACTGCCACTAATTACAGTAGTTTATAGATAAAATTTGGTCATAAGTACTTACCGTTATGTTCCTGATAGTACACCGTTAATTTTAAATGTTTTTATTTTCTTCTAAGAAATGTCATTTGACCGGTTTGACTCAAGGATTTTTGTGGTCAAATTCATCGGATTTAGAAATAAAGTAGATTTAATTTTTTAATTATTAAGTTATTTTAATATATAAATATAATAATTATGGATTTGACCGGTTTGACCCATTTGACCGATTTGACCTGGGTATATTTCCGGTCAAGTGATTAATGTGTAATTAGATAATATAAAATAATTGCAAATATGTATATTTAGATCTTAGTTTTACTAATTACACAAAATGGCTTAATTATGCATAAAATGTTTTCCTCTCTGATCGTTGTGGTGCTCCTCTTTCATTTTTCACTTTCATCATTATGACTTCCTCTCTTGTGAGTTGCTCTCATTAGTTTCATCCTCATCTAGGCGCTTCATAAAGTACTTTGCCAAGTCAATTGAGTCAAACTGCAACTTCAAGCTTTCGCATTTCTACACTTATGTGAGGTCGATCAAATGGCATCTGGCCTTAAAAGCCTCTCTATCGATATCGTCAAGCTAATTTAGTGGCATGGAATTCGTGGTGATCACAACAACACTGTCTATGTATTCTAACTACACCTCACCGTACTTTACTTCAGTTGAGTATCCGTTGCCTTCTAGCAGTCTTTTCATCTTAGCTACCTTATCCTTGCTAAAGAAATGTCTGTCGTTCATTTCGTCCATTAGAACAATTTGAGGCTGGAACTTGATTGGTATGACTTATAGCTTGAAGTATGACTAGCCCTCTTAGAGCACATCGCACACGAAGATTTGCTAGAGCATCTTGACAATACTTGACTTTCCAGTATCTGCTTTCCCATAAAGCCAAACACAGCATTTCTTAGGATCACTCCTATCTACTATTACTTTAAATAGTGCATCTAGTTTATTGCTCCATTAAATGAAATATTTAAATTAATTATAGTAAATAATTATCTAATTACACATTAATCACTTAACCGGAAATATACCCAGGTCAAATCGGTCAAATGGGTCAAACCGGTCAAATCCATAATTATTATATTTATATATTAAAATAACTTAATAATTAAAAAATTAAATCTACTTTATTTCTAAATCCGATGAATTTGACCACAAAAATCCTTGAGTCAAACCGGTCAAATGACATTTCTTAGAAGAAAATAAAAACATTTAAAATTAACGGTGTACTATCAGGAACATAACGGTAAGTACTTATGACCAAATTTTATCTATAAACTACTGTAATTAGTGGCAGTTATAATTAATAATTTAAAAGAAATCTATTTATTTATCTTATTTTCCAAATTCAATTCTATTTTAGCAATATTAGTGCATACTTTATTAGGATTTTAATAGGGTTTATGTAGGGGTTTTAATGTTTAAATATTGGTAATTTAAGTGGGTATAACAAGCGAGTTTTTAAAATATTTCACACAAACATAAGCTTAGAGTCATGTGGCAGTTCTCTGAATTTTATCTTTCTAAGTTGATGTTTGATTGTTTCTATTGTTTGTTAATTCTCTTAGCTTGGCTTGATAATAGTTGAGTATGCAAGTTCTCTGAGACCTCCATTTATTTTATTTTTATCGAGATATTGTTTGATTCTCTGCTTAGAATCTCTCTCACCCTGCAGCTAAAGTAATCGTTTCTTGGCATGTCGCTCTCTATTATTATTACTGCTAGAGCCCAGATATCCCATTAAGTGTCTCCATCTCTCCAATCCTCTCTCTCTGGGAAATATCCAGGAGTGCCGTATACATTTCCTTATGCAGACATAACCTAGCTTGTGAAGTTCTTCAATCCCCTCCACTATCTGCTATACTATCTAGCTAATTTATCTCTGACATCTATTGTCAGATAAGAATTCTCTGTAAGTCATTTCTAATAAAGGAAGCCTGAAGGCTACATGATCTTTACCAAGTAAAATAGCATCAAGCTAGATGATATGCCTGCACTCATTTAACTTTGCCTTTTAAAGAGCATAATACTCATTAGCAAATTCCATTTGGAACTTGTCATCAGCAAGGAAGTAATTGAAAGGATATATCTTGTAAGCATATTAGTCATCAGTAATGACTCTCTTCTCTATTTTATCTTCAAGAGTGAGATAGCTTTCTAGGCAAGATCTAAGTCAATAATTTTTAATATAGGAATCTTCATTGCCTCTATTTTAACCATGATTTTATTGATCTCAGAGACTGGAAAGTTCTTGACTGCTTTCTTCATTTTAACTTACTTCTAGACTTCAACTCTAAGAGACTCCACTGGGTTTCTTGATCTCCTCTTTTAGAGGAATCTATTCCCTGTAGGTTCATGAATAAAGACAAAACTTTAATTGTGCTTTTTCTTTAGGTGCACTTTGAGGTCTCTAGTATGAGAATATGGCTTCTCACACAGACATACTTCCCATCTTTCTTTTAATGCTTGAGATATAACCTTGGCATATCGTTGTGTATATCTCTCAAGTGTCTCTTATAAGTTGAATTGTAAGGGAAAACTTTATTGCATTTTTTGCATTAATAGTCAACTTTGCCTGGTATTTATTTATGCTCTATAACAGGTTGTTTAGCCTCCTCCTCAATTTGCACATCTTCTATGATTACCTCCTACTTAACTTATATTTCAATCTGAAAGCTAGAATGGTCAAAGTTGTCATAAGTAAGCTCCAACTGTAGACAATCGTCTTTGGTCTCTACTTTTCTTGGTTGCTGGAATGATATTTTCCATTGTTTTTACCCAAGCAATGCCGCTCTTCTCAAAAGGTTAGCGCTAATTTTAGTTTGCAGAGATAATTTATTATAATAATGATAAAATTCACCTAGATAAACTATATTATTAGAGTATAAGACACTCTGGTTTATTCTTTGCTGAGAGGTAAGAAATTTAAGTAACCATAAAAGACTGTGACTGTAAGTTGACATATTTTATGAGAATTTTATACGTTTTAGTAAATTAAAGTTCTCATAAAGAAGTTTTGTTTCTCTAGGAGGTCCTTCAAATCAAGTTTGAACTTAATTTGGATATAGAGTTATTAAACATTTTTAAATTTAATATGCTCCTAATTAAGTTTTAACCTTAAAATTTAACTCCTAATAATGTTTGAACTTAATTTGGAGGACCTCCTAAAATAATTAAACATTATTAGGAGCAATTTAATGGAGATCGTTTGATAAAAATGGAAATTAATCTGTAAAACTTGGAGCAAGATTTTCAATACTTCTCCTCATATCTTTTCAAAGTTGACCTCCAGTAGGTCATCCCTATTTAGTAGTAAGGTTTAATAAACTTAGAATGGATATCCATAATTTTAAATTTCATTAACATTTCTTGAAAGAGGAATCAAGATGGAGTCTATGAATGATGCAATGAAGAGATTTTAATAAGAAAATTTCGGAGTAAAAAGGACCTTTATAGATATTTGGTATAGCAAGGTAAGTTCTTATTTAAGATTAATAAATCCATTATAGTTGGATTGTTCTTACCTACTTAGGAGGGAACAAAAATATAATTCTTAAAAGCCTTACTAAGTGAAGAGAAAAAAGCTTTTAAGTCAAATGAAATTAGGATGATAAAGATACCTAACTACCCTGAAATATCAGTGACAAACCTATATGACGATGCTATGAGTGATCCGGACGTAGCTCTCTACCTTCCATCAAAGCTACAGCTCTCAAATAAGTTGCCAGAGAGAAACTTCTTCTTTGGTGTTCTTGCAACTCTGAAACCTGAATACTTAAATGAAGTTATTTAAGAAGCTCATAAGAAACGCTACAGCATCTCTCCTGAAGAAAAAGAGAAGCAAGGTATTAAAATAAGTGACACCTGGCTGTAGGAACTTCAAAAGCATCCTTTCATCTCAAGTAAGCTTAGTCTTCTAACTTTATAGAAAAACCTGGTACTGCTATATACTTGATGAAAGAGCGCAGCAAATTAAACAGAGATAGAAAGTCTCAAGTAAAACATGAATTGAGTAAGAGGCTCTTCAAAGATTTATAAAAGCCAGAAGAGATGAACATAGATACAGGAGCTGGCACTTAGAGAAGAAACATAGGCCCAAGCAAGCCTTAAGAGGAAGAAAAGAAAGAGAAACCAAATCCATTTACGGGCAAATTTTATAATAGAACCTATTCATTCGCTTAAATCTAAAACTTATTTATAAACACAAAATCTACCTTCTCTTGCGCATACTTTAGCTTTATCATCGCTGACTCTTTTAGCAGCACTCTTTATAAAATCGACTGTATCTATCTTCAAGTCGTGCATTAAGTGATAGAGTAGAAGTTTCTTGTAGTGGCCTTTCAATAACCCCCAATATAATTCAATTCCATTAAACTAAGGGCTGTAAGGAACATTAAATACAGGTGTTATGTTTAGCCTTTCATATTCCTTTCTTGAGTCTTTAGTTTTATGAACTGATAAGTTATCAACGAACAGAATAATCTCTTAGTCAGCGTATTTGTCTCTGAGTTATTGTAAGAACTTAATATATTATTCAGTCTTTATAGAGCGAGGGTGGATAACATAAGTCTCTAGGCCACTATCTTCACTTATTCCACCAAGGATAGCATGAGTTTATATCTTAACCTTTTAGTCATAAACTTCTATATTACTATACCTCTTGTACCAAGACCTTGATATTAATGTATTGAATGTAAATACAGCTTCATCAGCGTGTATGAACTTTATATTATGCTCTTAAGATCTCTGCATTTAATCGAATAAATAATTCAAATTAGTCTTATAAAATGAAACATTAAAGTCAATCACTCTCTTAATGCGATTGACTGTCTTGTAAGATATTCGGTTCTTTTTATATATGTTAGCTATCGATTAAGCAGATATGTGAAGCTCAGGAAATTGGCGATGAAACATCTCAGCCCTTTAGGAAAGAGAGAAATGAGCCCAGTATTTAAGAGTCTTATCATTAAGCTAAAATTTTTTGAAAATAAATTGAATTTAAATTGAAATATACATATATGGATATGAAGGTCTTAAGCTTAATTAAGACAATTAAGAATATATTAGGTAAAGCCCTAATTAGGACATTAAATTTAGCTTTATCTCAATAAGCTGATTTACAATCAACTCAAGATATTTTGACTGCCTCCCTTGAGCTTTTAAGCTCATAATTGTGGGCTTATAAAGCTCAAAATCTTTGTCCAACCACCTCAATGGTCATTTTTCAAAAATCTGTTTTTAAGTAAAGTCTTATAGACGGCTATAATAACCATTTTGTGTTAATTCTTATTTAAAGTATAAATTATTAGGCTTTAATTATTAAAAATCATTAAAAATTAAACTTGAATTAGTTTTAAAAGAATTCTCTATAGAGAATTTAAATCAGCCTAAAATTTATTACGTTTTAAAATATGAATTTAAATAATTAAAGCCTAATAATTTATACTTTAAATAAGAATTAACACAAAATGGTTATTATAGCCGTCTATAAGACTTTACTTAAAAACAGATTTTTGAAAAATGACCATTGAGGTGGTTGGACAAAGATTTTGAGCTTTATAAGCCCACAATTATGAGCTTAAAAGCTCAAGGGAGGCAGTCAAAATATCTTGAGTTGATTGTAAATCAGCTTATTGAGATAAAGCTAAATTTAATGTCCTAATTAGGGCTTTACCTAATATATTCTTAATTGTCTTAATTAAGCTTAAGACCTTCATATCCATATATGTATATTTCAATTTAAATTCAATTTATTTTCAAAAAATTTTAGCTTAATAAGATATTGTAGGAATACAATTGATTTGGGAAATTAAATTATAATTAATAAATTAAATAAATAAATAGTGGTAGTTAACTTTCTGGAAACCCTGACAATATGGTACTTGTTCGATAGAGAATTCAAAATCAGCTGGACTTTACTATTGGCGGTACCCCTCTATCGCATCCCTGGAGCGAGATAAATCGATTTTAATTTCAGCATTAAAATCAACTAAACAAATCACCCAAAATTAAAATCGATTTATCTCGCTCCAGGGATGCGATAGAGGGGTACCGCCAATAGTAAAGTCCAGCTGATTTTGAATTCTCTATCGAACAAGTACCATATTGTCAGGGTTTCCAAAAAGTTAACTGCCACTATTTATTTATTTAATTTATTAATTATAATTTAATTTCCCAAATCAATTGTATTCCTACAATACTAAATATGATGATGTTAAATTTTTAAGGGTCTCTTAGGCTATGAATTAAGATGCTATATCTTTAAATTAAATGCTAATAGACAATGAGACTTCACAGTTACTGGAGATTTATGAAGAGGCCTTGCTATAGATGTATAATTCAGAACATGCTTGAGTTATTCACTATATTTATCGCATCCATATCGCACATTAAACAATAAATCTATATACTCACTGTCAAAAACTGACGCCAAACCCCGCATATACTAACTTAAATTACTAATATTTAAACATTGAACCCTTACATAAACCCTAATAAAGTATGCACTAATAGTCTACTTTTATTAATCAAAAACTCAATCAAACTACTGAAAGGTTTTGGGGTTTTGAATGTTTTATTATAAAATTTCTTTGTAAGTTAATATTAGATTTTTACCTTATTTTTTATTTAGTTAACTTTAGCTTTTGCAATTTATTAATTTTCTTATATTGTTGTAAATCAAAATCTTATTTTACATTAAAATATTTGATTATTTATTTATTTCTTCATTAAAATTAGTAATTTATACTTTTCATTATAATACTTATATTTATTTCTAAAAATACTTTGGAAAGTTTTTTATTTTATTTACAGATTATAAATAGATTTTATATTATATTGTAAACCTTAGTCTAAATTTAATTTATAACCTGCAATCATACTAAACAATTAATATGTAGAAGAATGAAATATAGAATTTAGTAAAATTAAATTTATTAATCAATACTTATCATTATATTTTTACATAATTTGAATAGTTCCCATTAAATATCATAAATCATAAATTAAACATTAATTAATTTCCTACTTTCTTCAAATCACGTCTAGAAATATAAAAGGCTTCTATGCTAAAGCAATCAGAACCTTATGGCAATTATATTTCTTTGTTGAAGTTTAAAATTATGTTTACATTAATTATATTCAAAGCTAAAACATTGAAGAGTCTTCCATTTTCACTTTATTTATTTGCTTCCTTATCAACATAAAAACAACTTATTTTTAACTGAAACTGATTTTCTAATGATCAAATCTCTAATCTATATAAGTTAGTATTTCTAGATAGTCAATCTTAAGATTAAAATTGTAGTTTATTTAATTAATAGTTTGGTTTGTAAAATAAAAGTGCAGTTTTATGCAATAATATTGAAAATAGATAGATATTTGCAATGTTAAATTCTTATCAGTATGACCCAGAGAAGCTATATAGTGTTGCACATCCAAATTAACAAAAACTAATGTATATAGAGTGAATTCCTAGAAATTGGTTATTTCGTTAAACAAATTTAAACTAATTTAGTTTAATGAGCAAGATATTCATGGGGAAGATTACTATTGAATACTTAATCAATTCATAAAAAACAGCTTGAGAATCCTATTCTATAGATCCTCTGATGATACAATTTTAATATTTACCTTTTTGTAACTTTTATATTTTTTTGAGTGAGTAGGATCTCTACCATCTCCATAGGTAATTTTAATTCATTTAATTATTATTTAATCATCAAGTTGTAATAACTTAGTGAAACAATAATAAATGTTGCATTAGATACTCTAAAATACCAAATAGGTAATCACAAATTTACTTTTAATTTTTTATATAAAGCAAAGTTGCATTGAATAATCAATTAAATATTTAAAAGTATCTTTAATAAAAAAAAATATAGTTTGATTTATTAATAGTATACATGCTATACAATTATACAAGTAATACCATAAGTTAATAAAGTAATGCTAGTATATCTGATTTAAACTATGTTATTTGTTTATATATAAACTTATCCCACAAATGATTATTCTTACTATAACTTTAATTGGTAACTATAATTACGTGATGTGCAAGTTCCCAGAGTTTATCTCATGCAATTTAATTTTCAATAATTCATATTTTTAACAATTTTTTATCGATGTTTTACATGAAAGTTATCTAACATATATTAACAAATGAAATATTTCCATTTTATCCGATAAATTTATTGTAAAGTTAAGATATAAATATTGATATTTATAAATAATACACAATCTCTGTGTATAAACTAATTATAAACTAACATTTAATTAACTTATTTAATGTATTAATATTTTAATCATGAATTTATGGTCAACTAATGCACATTCTTATGACTAAAGCTCATATTTACTAAGCGTTTTGAAAGCTTACTTTGCATATTTGTAATAAGTTTGAAGGATTCTTTTGTCTAAAATAAATTTAAAAAAAGTTATATCAAAGAAAATTTAATTTCTAAAACATAACTAAAATTAATTATGAAAAGAATATTTCATGTACAGTTTTTATCTAAAACATGTGAATGAAAATTTAATAAGTTATTGCCAAATGATAAATTATAATTTGAAATTATGGTTACCTAGAGGCTCAGTTGATTTGATCAAACTAAATACTGAAATAAAGTTTATCAGATTGCTCATCTTAAATTCACATTTATTAAATATTACTATATTATCAGCAATCGAAACAATTTTAAATCATTGATGATTTATTCTTTCAAATTTGAAGCATGAATAATAAATTTAGTACACTCAATTAATTTCCCTTTCTTATTATGGTTTTTCAGTAAGAAAAATTAAACCACTATATTTTAGCAATTTAGTTTTAGATCTCCTCTTTTGATAATTATTTATCCCTTATATTAATATGTTTTATTATAAATTTCAAGTGACAGTGGTGAGGCATTCGTATTTGCAATTTAATTAATTGGAATTTAATTGTCCTCAATATAGGGAAGTTGTGAAAAATAACAAAGAATAGAGATGCTCTTATTATTTATTAAGTCAAAATTATAAAAGTTCACCAGAAAATGAGCAAGTAATTAAGAGTGACATTAATATGTAAATATATTTGAATTTATTGTTAGAGATAAACTGTATATCTACTTTATAATTATAGATTTGCATAATTCTACACTAATAGTCATAGAAATACTGAAGAATCTTTTTAGAAGATTATATGGATCTTAGACTATTCAATTTTATCTAGTGTGGTGTTGAAGCCTGGAATTATAAATAAGGAAATTGAATTCTACATAACCTTTATTTATTTTCCAATTATTCTAGTTATATAATAACTTTTAACCAATAATATAAGATTTTTTGGGGGGGAAGTTTCCTGCACTGTTTTTTATCTATGTTAAATTTAATGAATTTTACATAAATTAGCAAATTTAATATTTTTATGACCCATTAATATTAAGAGCATATTATTCATCATTGAAGTAGCTCAAGAAAATATAGTACAACATTATATAGGCATGATAAGAGCAAGATAAATTGAATCAGAATTACACTAATAGTTGGATATAATATTTGGAATTACTATAGTAAAGCAATATAATATTTAAAAGATAGAACCTACAAATATCACATGAAGAATGTCAAAGTTTTTGGAATCTAAATATCGATATTCACAATTGATTAATAAATTAAATTATAATTATAACAATGAAATTGGTCCTGAAGTTGGTTGATAGTTGTTGTAAAGATTAATTTAATTAAAAAAAATTAAAAATTAAAAAAGTGCAGGAAACTTCACTAAATTTTTTTTTATCATAAACCAGTGCAGGAAACTCCCCCCCCCAGATTTTTTATTTATATGTTCTAAAGAGGAATCTAAAATTACTAATAAAGTAATTTAACTAAAAAATGTTTTATATTTTAGGGAATAATTATGTAAAAGCTCTAAATTAAAAGAGTCAGAGTATCTACAAAATGCTTTATCTAAACTCTGCTAACTAGGATTACTAAGCTAATGAAGACATTATAATTGAAGCAATTGGATTAAATATGTAATCTTAATTACACTGTAACTTATGTGCCTGATAAATTTTAATGCTAATTTAGCAAAATATTGTTATAAATTTTTTTTATTTAATTAAAAATGAAAATCTTTATTTTTAATTAAATAAAGGAAGTTTTTGTTAAATAAAGCATGCTAATAGAAAAAAGAACTAAGCAATAACTAATAAGTTATTTATTCTAGAGTTTAATCTTTTATTATTTATTAACTAGGAATCATAAAACATAATTCCTGCTAGAAATTTAAAATTCTTAAGGAAGCAAGGTAAGTATACCAAGATTTAATGGAATCTTGAATGTGTTCCGATTAAATAATAATAATAATGGATAGAGTCATCTTCTTGTAGAAGCTTAAAGCACCTGATAAATCCTTTTTAGATTTATGATATTTCCTAAAAGAAATTACTTTTTTAGACGTAAGCAAATGTATTGAATGAAAACAATTGGTTCACATAATTTAATATTATTAACTTTTATGAACATAAAAATTTAATTGAAAACTTATCTTTATTTAATTAATGATGTTTTGCTAAATAATGATAAAATATTATGGGGGGGGGGGAAGTTTCCTGCCCCAAACAGTTTCCCCCCCCTCCGGAAGTTTCTTGCCAAACATTAAATTTTATATTGTTTGGCAATAAAATACTAGAAACATATAAATTTCAATTTTAATAACTATTACCTTGTACTACTTGTACTAAACAACTTTTATTAATATGTAATTTTCAACATACATAATTATTCTTTATCAAATAATATATTAATAATAATGCTAAAATAATTAATTTTTATTAATAAATAATGTGATTTTCATTAAAATGTGAATTTATTATCAAGGTAGAAATATATTTGAAGCTAGAATAAAAATAACTATATTATAATAAATAATAAAGATTCTTTGAAAATTATAATAATTGCATATTTTTATGTATGGGGCGGGAAACTTCCCCCCTTGGATGCATATAAAATTTTGGGCCAGGAAATTTCCTCCCCCAATTTTATTATGCAAATGTTATTGATGTTATTTAACTAATTATTAATTAATTTAATTATTGAAAGTATATTGATTTTAGACTCAAAGTGAGTATAATTAACTTTGAAAATTATTTTTAATAGGTAAATAATTGAAACTACTGACGTGAATTTATTGTTAAATATATGAGTTCAACAGTTGTGAATATACTAATCATTGGACTAACTTAGATTACATCTATCATATTTGTTGATTGATTAAATTCATTTATATATAAATAAAATAATTACATTTTCATATTGTTTTTACATTAATTAAAATAACTTAAATCAAGTCTGAACATAAACTTACTCACAAATTTACTTAGTGTACTTATTTATGAAATTATTCTATTTTAACGATAAAAGTTAAAACTTATTCTACATATATTATGAAATGTATTGTAATAATCACTGTTAATAAAAATTAGATACTTTCTCCTTTCAATTCCCGATATAAAAAACATTAATTATATTAAAAAAGTATAAATTTAAAATTATATTTTGACTTTAATATTGAAAAAGAGAGTACTTTTGGAATTGCAAATATAACCCTTATAATCATTTAAGCATTAAAAATAGACCCTTCAAAAACAGCAATAATAAAAATGCCAACGGGATTTCAAATTTGTGAGGATACAACAAAAATATTAAATACAAAAAATAATAATGACCAATTAGCAAATTAAAATAAAATTTACAATTAATTATTAAAATTTTTTAAAGAAAAAAAGAAAAGACTTAATAAAAAATTATCAAGCATAATTTTTATACAATCATAAGAATTAATTTTGAGAAAAATTTAGTAAATCATAATCCATTAATTATGTGATTTTATAAAATAATTGATATTTCTTTTGAGGAAGGTATTTTACTAACATCACCTGAGGATAGTAAAATAAGAATATCATTGAAATTTTTCTTTTCTCCTGAGATTAAAAGTTCTCTAGCAAGTTTTTTAACTGATTTAAAGTTCTATAGTACATCTTTAAACTTTTCTCCTGCTAATTAGTGTAATATTATTACGAGAAGAGAGTAATTATCTCTCCAAGGCTCTGCAATAAATGTTTCCTAATAGTTTGATTTATAAATGTAAGGACATAAATTTGAATCAGTGTCAAAATTAGGTTCCCCTTAAGTTTTAGTTCTTGAAAAGTTGCTGATAGTGCTAAACGAACTGTCATCAAGGTTAACTTTTTAATTTTAGGTTTCAGAAATAGATGAAATACTTTCTAATCATGCATTTAACTCACTGCTATAGCTGCACTAATAATGCATCTCCAAGTTACTAGTCTTCTGTGCTAGAGATTAAGTAAATCCCCTAAAGTGAAATCATACCCTCAGAGCCAAACTAGCAAGTAAGTGGGACTAAAATAAACCCTTGATATTTAGTCAAGCTGCTTTGTTTTGCTTTATTCAAATTTTATTTACCGCTTGATGTCTTCTTATTTTCTCTCTCGATAAAGCCCATCTTGCTTTAAGCTTAAGATTGAATGCCTGGCCAAATGATTATAAGAAAGATTTGGTTTTGTTCAATTAACTCTTCAATAGAGCTGATAAGCATTTTATTTTATGAGGCAATATCTTTAACTGTTTATTCAAAACTTGACAAATTTCTTAAAAGTTAATTAGGTCCTAGTTCATGGTCATCTATGTCAATATGAATATGGTTCATTTTAAATTTATTAAGATTGTGTTTTTAACTCCTCATTTTGGTTTTAGTTTTATTATTTAAGTTCCTCTGATTTATGTCCCTCAATTAAATTAGGTACCTCAGTAACATCATTGTCATGAGTTCTTGATTATCGTGGACCTTATTGTTTCAATCTTAAGTCTTTCAAATTCTGTATTATCTATAAAAGAAAGTAAAGAAATATATGATAGAGAGTTATGAATGGAGCATAGCAAGCTTTGATAATCTCAAAATCATAAAGAATTATTAGGTGCTTTTTCAATTGTGGAGTTGGTTACTTTCCCCTAAAATCCTTATTGCAAACCTTGCAAGCGTACCCATTTTTACTTTTAAAATGAGTAAACTTTCTCTATTTTCTTGAATGTGTTTTTATGTGCCTTGTATATTATTTTCTAGTCAAGATTTTGTCGCAAATAGTGCAAGTAAAGCTTGCATTTGATAAAGATTTGGATTATATTTTCTCACAATTCTTAATCTAAATTCAATCTTTCTATGACAAATCAAAACTAACTATTAATAGTAATAATAAGAATAAGGGTTGTAACATTTTACAAAGAGCAGTCGACATTTCAATGATGGAAGACTCGCATTCATCACTCGAGTTAAGGCTACTCAATGATGAGCAACTATATCTAATTCCTTTAACTTTTTGTTCCATTTACTATTTAATAACTTAAATTATAAAATTAATAATAGTCATAATTTCTATTAAACTTATAATCCTTAATTACTTAAACTTTATTTCGCTATTTAATATGATATATATTTTAGGTACCCAATTTGAGAAATAGCAAAGTACTCAAATTTGAGCTCTAAAACTAATATTTAATAACCCCATAAACCCCTAGCTGAGTTTATACCATTAGTTTTTTGGCACTAGTGCCGCCCCAAGGGCCTTTTTGCACATAAATTTTCAAAAAAAGGGTTTAAGAGTATAATTATGTTCCAAATATCAGACATGTAAACATTAACCTCAATCTGAAGTAATATTCTAAAAGCACAAATGCTGACTTCCTGAGAGATTTTATATAAGTTGCAATTGATGCAGGTTGACGTAAGGATCAAATAAGATAACTCCATTAGACAAGAGACCTAATTTTTCATTGGAAAAGTGAAACTTAAATTAAAGTTCCTAAATCTATTAGATATTAATTAATATCAAAATGGAAAATTCTTAACCCAATTAAAACAGTACTCAAATAAACACTCAAATCTCATTCAGATAATTAGAAGGCTAGTTAAATAGCAAAGCGGACTGGTATAATTATTTATAATACCAGTGTAAGTATCATAAATTTAATTGAATATAGGTAATATGTTCATGCCTCCCTATAAACAATGCACAATGAGATTTATGAGAGATGTCCAAAAAGGGACCAAATTACTAATTAAGTCAAATGAGGTAATTTGGATTAACGTCCCTTTCTTCCCTGAGTTAAGCTTGAAACGTATATGGGAGGAAGTAAAAGTCGATGACGAACTAATAATGTACTTAAATATTTACCAAAATGTTGATGATCAGCCTGATCGAAAACATTTTTTTTGAATTCTTGGGACTCTTAGAAATGAGTATTTGTAAAGGATTGTTCACGATCAATAGTAAATAAGAGTTTCAGGAACACAAATATAAGGGGACCAAAATTCAATTCTCATCAGCAATGATTTATTGAAGATGCTCCAAGAAAATCCAACCATTTCTAGTAAGAAAAACATTTACTTTATTTTTGTACATAGAGAGAAAAGGCAAAGCACTTTCTCTTTTGAAGCAGGGATCTTAAATCAGAAGAATTACCCAAAAAAAAATTAAACGAAATGACTTTTCATACTCTGATTATGTTAACAACGCAAATTAAAGTTAAGAAGAACGCAAAGAAGGGAATGGTACAAGGAACATAAATTTAACACCTTAAAAGCAAAAGATTTTTAATATATGAAGTTAAATCATAATTACTTAAGATAAAATTTTAACTTAATCATTCTTCTTCTAAAAGTGCGACTTATCTTTACATTTTATATATATGCCTTATCTCTGTTTTAAAGCAATCTTCTTGCTTTATACTTTAAATTGCGTTTCTTACTATTGAATAATGAGCCTTATTTGTAAAATTAATGTTCTTTTAAATTATGTCCTTTTTATACGCAAGTTTTACTCTCGAAAAAAATTCTTCAATGCAGTTATATTCGGAGGAATAAGGTGAATTGAAAATATATCTCCATCCGTTAGCCTCAATTTATTGCTAGAATTATTTGTTATGATGGGCTCTTAAATTATCCATGAAAAAAACTACTTAATTATCCCTAAACTGATTTTCAAATATTTCAAGACCTTAAATTAAATCAGGAATTTTAATCGATTTCTCTTTTATGATAAAACCTAAAACACCATGTTACCCCGAAATGAAAACCAATGCTGCTAGCGTCTAAATGTTAATGCCTTCTTTATGAATGACTTAATTTTAATATGGAGCAGCCCATGCTCTTATTCTTAAACTATGAAGCTTAAAAATAGTTTCATCTAAATAAATTATCATTTCCTTGTTTAGGTACTCTTAGATTAATAATGGGTAATTCTGTAGTTAAATAGCTTAAATTTGTTAATTTTTAGAATTCGAAAGTCTATATGCTGACTTCACACTCTTGTACTTAATTCCATTTGATAGGTAAACTTTCCGAAGACTAGAAGTAGATATTTTTAATGAGGGAATTAACGATGAAAGATTTTGGCTCTATCATCTAAAGAAAATAATTTTAGTTCCATTAAAGTATTTTGATTGACTAAATAGTTTAAGTTCTCTAGAGTTAAATTTAAGGTTTTTTTTATATTTTAAAATGCTTATTCGTTTTGTTATTTTATTCTATGCATATTTTTCGAATTATTTTTT
>ARYC01003467.1:0-60225 GCA_000711775.1 Oxytricha trifallax
ATAACTTTGTAGGGAAACCTGGAACTGGTATATTCCTAATGAAAGAGCATGCGAAAGTTCACAGAGAGAGAAAGTCGTAGACTATTTATGAAGTGAGCAAGAGACTTTATAAAGATGTCTAAAAGCCAGAAGAAATAAACATAGATGCAGGAGCTGGCACAAAGAGAAGAATATGGGTCCAAGTAAGCCATAAGAAGAGGAGAAGAAAGAGAAGCCAAACCCCTTTATGGGCCAATTTAATATGTGGATATATTTATTCGTTTAAATCTAAAACTTATTTATAAACATTCATTCTTCCTTCTCTCGCACAAACTGTTGTCTTATCTACCCTCACTCTCTTACAGCTGCTTTGAATTAAGTCTACTGTATCGATGGGCAAGTCATGCATAAGATGATACAACAGCAGCTTCTTTTAGTGAGTCTTGATTTAACTCCAGTAGAATTCTTTTCCATTAAATTAAGGACTATAAGGAACGTTATAAACAGGAGTTATGTTTAGGTCTTCACAAGCTTTCTTAGACTCCTTAGTCTTATGAACTGAGAGGTTGTCAACAAACAGGATGATCTCCTAATCGTTGTATTTATCTCTCAACATATATAGGAACTCTATATACTACTCTCGCTTAATAGAGCGAGGGTGAATCACATAACTCTCTAAGCCTGAATCTTCACTTATACTAGCTAAAATTGCATGGGTAACTACCTTCACTTTTTAGTCATAAACTTCTATATTATCATACTTCTTATACCTAGACTTATTAATAAAAGTGTTGAAAGTAAACACAGCTTCATCTGCATGTATGAACTTGATGTTATTATCAATAGCTCTCTGCATTTAATCATATATATAGTTTAAATTATTACAATAAAATGGCACTGTAAATCAATCACTCTCTTCACTCTGTTGACAGTCTTGAAAGTAATACCATTTCTTCTATAAATGCTAGCTATAGTCTAAGGAGAGATGCGCATATCAGGAAACTTGCGATGAACATTACAGCTCGCTAGTCTAGAGGAAAGTGTGCCCAATACTTTAAAGTCTTAGAGTCACAGAGGTAGTCAATATGAGCCTGAGAGAACTTTTATTTTCTAGCAGGATGCTTTCAAGTACCAGAATTAAAATGCTAAACAGCTAACATGCAGTGATACCTAACAGTAGAGGCACTCTTGAGTAAGAGATTTGCAATAGCTGCATAATTCAATACTGGTTTGACTTAATCTATATTAATACTCGTACCATACCTAAGCTGAAGCAGTAAATCTAAATATTTCTCATCATAAATCGACCCTAAATTTCGCTAATTTCTATTTCTCATTTTGTAAATAGACCTAATATCTCTACTAACCCCAATAAGACCCCAACTATACCCTACAAATCAAAGCACTTATAAACCTCACTAAGGGGTTTTGGGGTTTTGAATAGTTGTTCTGAAGACTTCCACACCCAATATATTTTTAATAATTTCTTCAGTGTTCTTTTCGAGCTCTGGGCGAACTAATATGTTATTATGTTAGAGGAAATCTCTGTTGCCAGAGTAGCTCTCTTATAGAGAATACGATTAGACAGCATAAGAATTCTGCTGATGCTTCATAGTTTTAGCTCAAATTGTGTAGTTTCATATATCCATAGTAATGGTGAACTTTGCAACTTGACTGAATCTTTCTTGTCGAAGGCTTGCATTAACTCGACGAGTCTGCATTGATTCATTTGTGCACTGAATTTGGTGTTGAAGTCTCCTAGCATGGACAAGTACTCAGCTAGGTTGAATTTAGAGTCAGTGTATTCAGTTGAGGTGAATATCTTGGTAATGTAAGTATCTCTGTCGTTGTTATTGTTATCAATGAGTGAGTTGCAGGTACCAGCATTGAAGTTTGCGAGGGAATTTCCGAAGTCTAAGAGGGTGTCGGCTTTCACGACGGTTTGAGCCACGACTATAACGCAAGAGAGAACGAGGATGTATTTCATCTTTAAACTTTTAACTATAGTATTTTTAATCATTGATAAAATAGATAAAAATAGGAAATTTAAGAAATTCATTTTAATCATTTGAAAAGTATTCTTGTAAACTGCCATGAACTAGGAGTATTAGTAATTCAAATTTGATTTAAATATATTTATGACCAAATTTAATTAAATTAAAAAATATATATTTACTTGTACAGATTGAGCAAATTTTGCAAAATTATAATTGCCCAACAAGGGTCGGTTGTGTGTAGATATATTTATACATATTAATTTTTCAATTATAAATGCATTTGAAAATTCATTATGTATCGTCCTCCTCTGCTGAGAATACCTACTTCTTGAAACCCGACCGGGTCTCTGTACAAAAGTGATGCGCCGTGATGAGGGGAACTCGACTATGTGAAAATCTCGGAAGGTCACTAGGAAAATTCATTTGAGTGCAGTCGATCTATGCGGGTATACCTGTTTTGGTGACATTCACTGAACCACCGCACAAGAGCAGTGACGGAATTAGTGCACATACAACCCGGGAGATTCACACTGTGATCATTACATAATCGTGTTGACCGATATCGAGTTAGATTAGTCATGTAAGGTTGTAATAGTGCAAAGTGATTCATCATTAGATATCAAGCGCTCAATGTCATTTTCAAATCTCTACGTGAAATATTACCGCCATCGCACTTTTAGAACTTCATTAACATTTATAATTAAATAATTAATATATATAAATATATCTGCACACAACCGATTCTTGTTGGGCAATTATATTTTTGCACAATCTGCTCAATCTGTACAAGTAAATATATATTTTTGATTTAATTAAATTTGGTCATAAATATATTTAAATCAAATTTGAATTACTAATACTCCTAGTTCATGACAGTTTTCATTAATATTTTTCAAATGATTTAAATGAATTTCTTAAATTTCCTATTTTTATCTATTTTATCAATAATTAAAATACTATATTTAATTTGAATTTGAATTTAATTTTACAACTTTCTTATCACCAAAAAAATTACTCTTTTAGGTAAAGATATTGCGAATTTAACACTGAATTATTTTGTTTTAGGTGTTTGCCAATTTTTTTGATGGTTTAATAATGTCAATGGGAATATGACTCTGACAAGCAATATTCATAGTTATTTATAAACAATTTCTTACAGTGGCATCTATACATTTGAATCATAACCATTAAGTGGGAAGGAGAGTAAATGGAATTAGAAATTACTATTAAATAACTAAAGAAATATATATATTAAGTGAAAATAGAACACAAGGCTTTACATAGTCATTAACGATTGTAATTTTATTGAATAATTTACTGAAGATCTGTAACAATGACTGCGAAAATTTTATTAAGAGCAATTCTTTATTCAATAGTACGTTAAAGAAGAGATTTTAAAATTTTAAATAAAATCATAAAGTTAAATTAAATCATGCTTATGATTAAAAGTGCAATAGCTATAATTTACTTAGATATAACACCATTGACCTTTGATAAAAACAAATTGTCATTGATAAAAAGACTGTGGTATTGAAGCCAAATTTAATTAATCATAATGGATGGAATGATAAACCTATAACCCCCCCCTATTTCAAATATTTACGCAGTTAGTTTGACACTATCTTTTATCTAACCTTATATTTATTATGATTAGTGATGTAGTTCTTACTGATTAGTTTTTGTACATATTTTTACGATAATTTTTTATGCCATTTTTTAGCTTATTAGCCCTGTTATTTGAGGATTACATTTTATTTTTGTAGTAAATGAAATTCTATTAATATAATATCCTTTTTTAAAAAGTGTTTGTATTGGGTTAGCTTATAATGTTTTACTAAAAGCACCTATTTTTAATCTATCTCTATATATTATCTTACTAAAGCACTTGAATTAGGAGTTAATTTATTAGTTATAAATTTATTTCCATAATAAATTTTTAGTCTAGTTTATTTTTATCTCTATTTTTATCTTCTTCAATCATAGGATAATTAGTAAATAACTAGCCAGAAACTATTCTTTCTATTTATAGTTATAAATCGATAAGAGATTTTGAATTATCTCAATGAATAGCATCAAAACCATTGAAAAAGAAAAATTAATAGTAATTTTATGGTAGTATCTTCTTAGATTTATTGATATTATAATATAAAACATAAAATTAATTATCAATGAACTTTCATTCTAATTGTTAATTATTGTTTGAGTTATAGTTTAATCAAATTTACTTAATAACTTATGCAAAAATTTATTGTTCAGTATTTCAGATTAGATATGTTTATGCTCTGGTAAAATTATTGGTATCATTAATAGTCTTTTTACAGTATAAGTATCATGATATAAGTCTGTTAATTTATTGCCGATAATGTAAGATTATTCTATTTTTTACCATATCTAACTACATTATCTGATTAAATAGTTTAGAATGTAATTATATGGTATTTACTCATCATTTATTAACTTCAGAGATTTGATTATCATCTTAGCTACTATTTTATATTTTTTTTCTTGTTATTATTAAATTCTATTAACTTAGACTATTTAGCTTCTTTTTAGTGTATAGTGGATCTACGAATTATTCTTCTTCATATCCTTTGCAATATATTCAACCATATTAGTTTTTTATGGTATTTTTGGTGATGTTACATATCTCTTTGTTAGTAATATTGAACATAGAGTTCTGAGGAATAGATATCTTTTTTTTCTATAGCTTATCGTCGAGACAGTATATTGGCATTTTAAATACAATACATATAATCGATATGAAAAATGCATTAAATTTATGTCCAATTATACTTCAATCCTATTACCAATCGATAGACATCTTTATCTATTGTATTCGTTATAATTATGATAGCTAATACCATTCATAATATATTCACAATGTAATGATAATTACATTTGCTGCTATTACTGCAATTAAATTGAAACACACCAAATATTGGCTTAAACAACCACATGAATTTTCATCTAAATTCTGAAAATTAATTACTTTAAATAAATTAACTCTCCATTTTTTTTAGCAAGACTATCGAAATCTTATTAACTTTATATATTATTAGCATTAATTGGAATACTGAGTTATTTACAATTTTTAAATCATAGAAATTCCTCTCAGAAAATATACTTAATATTATTTTCAAGTACCTATCTTGAATTTATTGTTTTATAATTAAATCAAAACATCATTTAAATTATTAATAACTTGCTGTTATTAAACTTCATTTTTTCGTCATTTAAATATTACTTTAAGATTGTCTTCTAATAGACTGAAAAAGCAATTACAATGTCTCTCTTATCTGAAAAATAAATAAATAAAATTAAAAAAGATTATATCATAATTAATCTCAATAGTCAAGTTTCTTAATATAATTCACTTTACATCGAAACACTTATTGTATTTCTTAATACCCAAAAATTATAAAATACTTCTAAGTTATTAATTAAGCAATCTTCTGTTTAGTGACCAATATATATATATATACTATGATCATTTTTATTCAAATCA
Organism: Oxytricha trifallax; assembly: GCA_000711775.1. NCBI lineage: Eukaryota > Ciliophora > Spirotrichea > Sporadotrichida > Oxytrichidae > Oxytricha > Oxytricha trifallax. The sequence goes on from ARYC01003467.1 coordinate 5,482, forward strand.
AAACTATATGAAAGTTACTTAATAATTACATGTATAAAAACAAATAATTAATTGAAGTAAAATCTATTTAGAAATATTTAAAAGAAAATAGAATTAATTTAAGATTACTCTTAATTTGGTAATAATTCAATAATTTAAATATTCATCACATTAAGTGAATAAGATACTCTACTTATTAATATAGGGATTCCTTCAATAGGAAACTGTTGAAAAAAATACTAATAAATTTCGATAAAATGTGGGAACATAAGGTCCTTAAATTAACAGCAATAGATGCTCCTGTTGGAAAAGCCATATATAAACTACTAATTTTAAAATAGAGTACAAATTTAACCCAACAAATTCTTTATTATATTGAATTAGAAAAGAGTAGTTAATTTTATTAAATTAGATATAATTGATATTTCAACCTTATGTTCTTTAATATTGGCTTTAATAGGTCATCTTTCCTGATTACATCCATCTTTAAAAAGGTTTTAAACAATGAGGTATTCCCGAGATATACATTGGAGCTTGTCCATAAGATACAGGTTCATGCAGCTTTTATCCAATAGAATTAAAAGTATAATTCAAAAGTCAATACAATTGAAAATAAGATTCATTGAAGTTGTTATCTTATTTTAATAGAGAAATTTGGATAAAATCCAAATATATCAATATTGTGAGAAAAATGTTTACGATTCTAATTACCATAATCAGCAGTATTTGCGAGCATATAAGTACAATCCTCTGCTTATGCTTTTGGAAAGCTAAATCTCGATATTTAAATACTAAATCCTTTTCTAAAGCATTTAATTTTTCTATGATTGTTTACAAAATTTTTATTACTGACAATACTTTGCGTGTGTAAATGTAATAAATATTTAACCAACTTAACATTCTAATTTTAAGCTTAATTTCAACAAAACCAACCTTTAAGTTGTTTTATGGATTACTGCTGTAATGATCAGCTTCGATTATATATTTATGAAGGAAGTGCTAACAATCAATATTATCGGCTTGAATTTTAATATTTATCTATTTTAGTACATCAAATCACCACATATGATATGTTGATTCTTTGAAATTAATAAATGTGTTATTGGGAGAGAATATCTTAAATCTACTTTTAAACAACAAATATCAGGAACAACTAATCTTATCTTTTAATAATAAATTGAGAAATTTTTATATACTTTATATTTTAATAGTTTTAAAATTATATATAAATAAAAATTAATTTTAATAAATATAATATAATATAATATATATTGAAAGAAAAATGCTTAAATTAAAAATTACATTTTGGAATTTATACTTAGTTTATAACTAAATATTAGAAAATTCATACCATTTTAGCAATTGCTGTATTCTTCTGCATTATTATAGGAATACATTCTTTGAGCAAGTTTGAAGTATTTTTTTTCATTCATTTGATCGTAAGATATTTATTAATTTAAATACTATTTTTGAAATTACCAATGAAACTTATGATAGTAAATGAAGATATTATGGTAGCTAGCATATTACAAATAATATTTGAATTCATATGAATCATAAATTGCATCAAAAGATCTACAGCTTTTTTAATCTAAATACTTATACTAAAATATATAGAACAACTTCTGCTTAGTCTTCTCTAGACTAGACTATATTGATAATGATTTTTAATTTAATTAAGTGTTGCTTTATTGTGTTTAAATTTAATTTTTAGGAAAAAATGAATAAAATTCATAAATACTTTGTGTTTTATTAGTACTCTGGAAATTTTTGCATATTTTACTAATATAAACTTATTTATATTGCGAATTAAAGAATATTGGCTCATAGAGAGAAGAATTTTTTAAGTTTAAGTATAATCTTCATAATTAACCATTAAATGCTTTTATAAAAAATGAAATTATATTATTGAAATAGAAATGATAAAAGGAAAATAATTCGATGAATTTTAACTTAGTTTAAGCATAATTGAATCACTCAAAATAGATATGAGTAAGTCAATACATCAATTCATATTATAGTTATAATTAAAAATGTTTTTTATCAAAGCAGTATTTGGCTTTTAGATGAACCTATAAAAATTAATATACCAACTTAAACACACTCAAAATTATTAATTAAAAAGTTTTTTGTTATTGTATAAATAAAAAGGTGAATTATACTGTTTTAAATATAAAAATTATGATACAAAAATTAAAATTAAATAAAAGATAAAATATCATAGAAAGAAAAAAAATTAATTTACAAAAATGGTAATAAATTGAAAATCAAAAAAAATAAAGCAGAATATAAACATATAAAATAATGTATTAAATAAAAAGGATTAAAAAAGCAATAAAAATGAATAAGCAAATAGCTCATAAATGTAATTGATTTAATTTAGTTTAGAAATCAATATAAACTATGGTAAGCTTGACAATGCTAAGTAATTAGTGTTGATTTGAAATTGCAATTTAAATAGGAAAATCGTCACTTCTACAAAGCCTCAAAATTCAAAGAGTTTTTACTTTGTGAAAGTTAGGCGAATAGACCATACATGTTTAAGATTATATATTCTATATTGACCTGTATTATTCACCTATTATTTATTTTTCCTCACTAATATATCAATTACTTTTTTTTATTATAAATTTCTGAATTGTTTTTCATAAATCTAAACGATGATTAATTCATGTATTTATGTTTGAACTCAAATGATTTTTATTTAAAAGTAACTTGCTTAAATCCTTATATAATATACGAAAAAACCTTAATTATTTTTATTGACTAACATTATATATTTACTTGCAATTTGCTATTTTAGAAACTTTTATTTTAAAAACTTAAAAGATAATTCCTTGAAAACGAAGAATCAATAGCATTAATATCCTTTTGAATAATATAAAGGAAATAGTCAGGGGAAATATAGGTGGTAACTTAGTGACCAAATTAAAAATATAGTAGATGCAATTCTAAAGATGCAGATCAATTAAAGTTTTTGGCTTCCTCTTGTTGAAGTTCCTCTCCAGTTTTGACACTTATTGATTTGGCAGGTATAATCAGAACTCCAATTGGATATAGGCTAATTTCAACTTGGACTGGAACATTGTTCTCATTGAGTAGTAGCCAATCTTAAGTCCATTATCTAGGTTCAAGAGTCATCTTTAGGTACTCTGTTTCCCTTTGGATTTTAGGTCAGTTCCTTAAGGATTTTAAGATTTCTTAACCTGCAGCAGCCTGATGGATAGAGAAAGATTACAAAAAAAGCAGCTTGAGCCAAAAAGATTATCTTACCAAACCTTTGATGAATATAAATTTATGAAAAAGACAGTTACGAATTCAAATAAACCAGGAAATCTATAAAGAACTCTACTCTTCTTATCCATGTTCTGAAGCTTAGCAGGAACCTCAATGAAACAAGAATTCTCTCACAAAAAACCACTTAACTTAAGCGATAACTTAGACTTTTTAGAGTTATTAAAGCCATCAAGAAGATAGTGATGAAAAAACTTGGAGGACTATTGAATAATTCAGAATAATCAAAAATTTAAGTTGGGAAAACATAATATGACGACTACAAGAAAGAAAAGAGACTAGGATCTGTTATTTATTATTGTATTTAGTTTGTAATTAGATTAAAAATAGTCACATGTTAAAGTACTTTTTCCTTTACATATTTTTTACTGTCTGGTTCTTTGAGACTTAAAATTGAGTTATTATTTTATATCTTACCATACATTCATTACCTTTAAAAAAATGTTTTCGGAGACATCGCTTCCGAACTTCTACATGGGGTACAGCTCAATTGACCATACTATTTATTATTATTTCGATTTAGTAGGGTCACTAGGGGTCTTGATTCCTTGTGAACCCTAAAACCTTGCTTGAAATGTTATTGCGAAATTATATAGTGTTACATACGATTATGATTTATAAAAACACAGCTGAGTCATTGAGGTCATCAATGAGTAATTGTCATTAATACCCAAGCATAGCCTAAGGTGAACTTATGTACTTTAATTAAAACCAAGTAATAATAATAATTCCTCCTTTCCTTTCCAACTAAAATTATTAAATCCGTAAGTAATTAAGACAAATCTAATAAGATATTTCAAAGAAGGCACCCCTTCTAGAAGGTGGTGACCTTGTGGAGATTTGCTTATTTAATATATATAATTCAGGATTCTTAAAATTCTATACAGACTTACATTAATTGTTTTAGTATCTTAAAATTGTATCTGGCCTGACAAAGAGGGAATAATATTTAGATAAAAGAGTAATTTGTTTTGTATAAAGGAAGTTGTTTAAATAAATTTACTGCATTTGCTAACAAACCATTAGGTAAATATATAAAATGAGACTGTTACAAAAGTTCAAAGCACTAATCAATCATTTCTTACTCCAACCATGGCAAAAACCTCAAAGCTAAGCTAGTATCAGATTTAGTAGTAAGAAGTCTTGACACTAGTGCTTTAAGATCAACTATATCTTATTATAGAAATTCTCTCTAAAACTGTCTTGATTTCGCCGCATCTTTCCAAATCACTTTAACGATTAGAAGAAATCTCTGTAGCTATAGTGGAGTTCCTGTAACGAAAACTTCTAGACAGCAGAGGAATTCAAGTGACTTCTCTGGCGTTTTCACAAGTTTTGAGTTTTCATCTCCCACGCAGTATGTTCTTTTGGATAACATTAGATATCTTTTAATTTGAATTTGATCTAGCGCTTCCCTCTGTGACTGTTTCTCTGCTATAAACTTAGGTTTCTCGGCGTGATACAAGACTCATGCTTCCATTGCGAGAAGATGTACAATTCACATCACTATCATCCATCATGTTCATATTTAAAATCTGAATATTATTTCTAATTTATTTTAACAATTTCCTTATTACAAAACAAATTACTCTTTTAGATATAATCAAACTTTAAAATTAGAAAAATAAATTTAAGATCTGTAACAAGATTTCAAAAGTATGTCTGCGTGAAAAATTTTGTAAATAAACTGTTTTTTGTACTCAATTAAATTACTAATATTTAAACCCTAATTATCAACATACACCATTAAAATCCTAATTAAGTATACCTTAATACTTTACTTTATCAATAAAAAAATAATCTAAGGTGGGGTTTGGGTTTTGATAGATCATTAGGAGTTAATTATGAAGCATCTGTACTTTTTTGTTTGAGATGACTACTGTGCTCTTATCAATAATACCAGGATCTCAACTTTGGTTGTTTTTGACTCGAACAATTTCCAATATTTTAGAAGGGTGATTATTCATGAAAAATTTCTATCTTAATTAATATAAAATTTTTACTATTCCTTAATATCTAAAGCAATCTTTAAAGCTGCATAAACTTTCATCCATATTCTTAATATAGCTGTTTTTTTAAGTTTATTATTTATAAATCTGGGTAAACCTTCATTTTCCATTCGATATTCTCCATAGTAAGATTGCTTAAATTGGATAAAAATTGAATTCATTGCAGTGGTGAACAATTCAACAATTGATGTGTATTAAAGTATGTTTACTTATCTGTTGAATGAATTAAGACCCCATTTATATACACTTATTACCTTCTTTTTAGTTTATATGCTTACTTTTTGTCTGACAAAATTCTTCTTATATGATATCTCCATAATTAATGGCATCTTAAACATCTAGAAAGTCTAAATATGAGAGCAATACTTGAATTCATTGCACTTAATTTACTTTATTAAGCAGTTTTATTTTACAAGTAGAATCTTTAGTGAGTTCCACTTTGTTTTAATACTCAAAGTCACTAAATATATATTTAATGCCGAAATCGACAGTGGTAAAGTCAATTGCTAAAAGTAAGCCAATAACCTTCTCCATTTATTTATTGATTAATTTTAACTATAAAATAAAGTATTAATAAGATCTGTTTATATACCAACAAATATTTTATGGATGTCATAATAAATTTAGCAATAAAAATTTGCTATTTGATTTAATAAAACATAGTTATTCTCCTTTATTTAATTTAAGCTTTATAAACATATTTCCATTTAATTATACTTATTAAATTTTATATATATTTGTTTGATTTTAATGATAGTATATATATTTATTAAACAATAATTTATAATATATTATAAATGCTACTTATCTAAATTTTACATTCTCTCACTTGTAATTGAATGTGCCAATTTCATTTAAAATAAATTTTACTATTTCATTCAGCTACTCTTAACTCATTATAATATGAGGAGAACTTAAATCTTCAAGAGTATTTCTATTAGCCTTTCTTTTTAGAACAAATTTTATCTATTTTTAATTGTTAACATAAATATTAGATTTAACTTTATTATTATGCATGAATTTTTTAAGATTTATTAGATATATTAATATATAATTGAATAAATAATTACAAATAACTAATTCTAAACTGGTAGAGAGTGAATGAGAGAGATCTTTTATATTCATAGAAGCAAGACACTGTTATTTCTAACTAAATGTAATATTGGCGAAACAATGGATAATATCTGCCTTAATTTACATAATTATATCAAATATACTGAAGAATTAATAAATATATATTTCTATTTGAAAGTAAATGATAAAAATCTTGACACAAAATAATGTTTTGGATGAAGAGGGAGAGAAATCGCAGTAAATAAAGATAGTACTACAAATGAATCTATTTAGGAATATATGAAATAATAAAATAATGGTAAAATTGATAAATGGTAGTATAGCAAAGCTAAAATTAAAAAGCATGCAACATTTCGTAGAATTATAAGAGTATTTTGTTATATTAATTTGAAGCAGCTGTATATTTCATTGTATTAATGTATTCCTAATCCTTTGTATTTTATCAATATTAAATCCTTATTCTTACCATCTTTTGCTGTTTAAATATTTTAATCAGTGATACTTTCATCAGCATTTTGACTTAAAAAGAACTACATAGTTTAAGTTATCGAGGAAGTTTTAATTGCTTGTTAAAAATGATTAGTTGCTATTTTCTTTATTGAATTACTATTTTGTTCTTATAGCTCTAATTATTTCTATCTCATCTATTCTTCTAAGTATCTGCTGAACTACTAAGTAAGTTTGGCAATTAGAAATTTTAATATTTCAAATGTAGTTTTGTAGAATCTTCAAGCTAGCGAAAGATTGCGGTAATATCATGAATAGCGTTTAAATTCAAATGGAAACCTCAAGAAAGAATAGTGTTTTAAATTAAAAAATAATGAATTATCTAAAATATCCTCTACCACAATGTGAGATCTATATAAGTGCCTTTTGACATTTGTTGATGTAGATTATGGTTCTTTTGATTTTACATCCTCAATCCTAAGTTGCTCTATTTATCTCATGTTGTTTTCCTTTGCCAACTATATTTCTTTCATCTTTATCCTAGAGATGTGAGCTTTGCTCTTCCAATCAGTATAATTAGGCTTTTGCTGGTGATAGATAACCTTATATTTGTTTTGCAATAGATTCATGAAGCGCTCTTATATTTTCAAGCAATTCTCTGGTTTCTCAATTAATGATATTACCATTATCTCTGGTATATCACACCCATGCCATGACTATTTATCATCATATAGCTCAGGTTCAGATGCCAGGAGAGTTAAAGCTGATCAATATTCAAATTTAAGTTAAATTATTCAAATAAAAATTATCCATATATCTTATATTAAATTTACATAAAGCAATTTAAAATTAAAAAAAAACAAAACATAACTCGAATTAAAATAGTAAGATTTGTTGTAGTTTATACTAATTTGCCAATCTTAAATGAAAATTGTTTTGTCAGCAATATTGATAATTAAAATAAGATAATTTAAATTAAAAATAAGTAGCGCATAAAAGTACAATCGTAAGAAATGTTTGCTAATTTTGATTTGCTTGTAATCATTATAATAATTCTTAATATTTCAATTAAATTTGATATTACTATTAGAAATTATTTTATTAGTTAATTGGTGAGGATAACTTATCTAATTGAAACTTATTTTGAAACATACTTATTGCATGCCTTTGATAAATTAATTGTTTCATTTCTTTTTTTAAGTCCAGCTATTTGTGCTAACTGTATCATTTCAAATTAAGTTACTACATCCCAAGAAATCAATTTATAGAACTTGAAGAACTGATTGAAATATGCTTATTCAAAATTTCCTACTGCATTAGGAGTTTCAAATATCAATATTTAAAAGTAGATCAACCTATTATTTTTCCATTTGAAAGCGCTGGTTCTTTAAAGTGACGATGAGATGTTGACGCTTGTAGCTGTCAAAATACAGTTTATCCAAAATATATCTTCGTTTTTAATCTACTATTCTAGGCAATAAGCTACATAGCACAAGTACTTGCTATACTTGAGAGAGCTTCTTATTCTTTTATGATTCAGCTCAACTGTGGTTATTCGTGCGTAATCATTGAATGAGCCGAGTTTTTATTCTTAATATAAGACAATTTGACTTAAATATTAAGTTCATTACATATTAATTAGCATTTTATAAGTATATATTTTTCAACCATTCTTGATACTAACATATTTCATAATAAAATTACATTTAATCGTCAAATCTTTATATAAATTGTCTTTTTCATTTATTGATGAATGATAAATTTATTATAACTTCCTAATGCCTATATTATCATTTATTATATTAAAGTTTAATAGAAAATGTAAGATTATGCAGCTTTTAAAACAATATATCAATGATTATTTTATTTTAATTGGAAAATCCTTGCTTTCAATCTTCTTAGCAGTAATGATATGCTGTTAACCAATACATTAGACCTCACTTATAGAAATATATAAGTTTATGGCAATAACACTAATAAAAATTAAAAATAATACTGTTGAGTAGTAATCAAGCACTTATTCAGGCGTTTAAAAAGAAGTTCTTAAATAAGTAGGTGCACCCAAAGAACTGTAAATATAACCAACATACATTTTAAGCATTCACAAGATTAATCGATGATTAAATACATTTAAACAACTTTGAGCTTTGCTATTTTACCAACTGATAGCAAATATATTTATTATATTTTAATTGCCGCAGTCTTTAATAAGATATGATCAATTTGATCCACCAATAACTTATTTATTCAATATTGCATTACTATTTTTAATAATGCTACATCTCCAGCAAATAATAATAAAGCTGTAAGATCTGCTTGTATATGATAATATGATAGCCAGCATGCTAGACAAATAAATGGTACTTCAAATTGAATAATTAGTAAACATAAATAAATTTAAATTGCATAAATCACAGTATACTATATATTCTTTTTGTATAATTATCAATTTATTAAAGTTATATACAACTTCTTATTTATTACAAGGTTATATAAGTCAAGATATGCTCGTTAATCAAATTATTTAGCAGCCATTATTATTTATTTAAAAAAATAATATAAATTACACAATACTTCAACAGCTCCTTAACAACGACACAATTAATATTTTATTGATGTAAAATTATTATTATTATTCTATTTTAATACAGGTTTTATAGCACATTGATTGATAAACTCTAGATCAATAAATTATTTTTTGATTTTAGTATTATAATTAACTTTATAGATATCAAAATAATTATTAATATATGAATTTCAACACGAATCTGTATTATATGCTGATAGCGAATTTATGCTTTAAAATATAATTTACAATTTATAACAATAATAGATCACTTGAAATAATCAGATAACAGATGTGGAAATTAATACACTCTATAAATATTTAAGATTAGCATCATAATTAAATAATTGTTATTGATAATTCTTAAATAATTAAAAATATATAAGTAGTTAGAATAAAATAACATTTAAATTTAATAATATGCCTGTTCTATTTCAAATTAGCAAGAAACAACAAGATAGGTTATTGCAACATATGAATTAATCTGAGAATTTAATAAATTATAAAATATAAGCACCATTACATGCTTTATTTATTAATACTCATTAGCTCGTAGGGTCTAGAAACGTGGAAACCACTTTAGTAATTGTCAAGCTAACGCAAATTTCAGTGGTGAAAAATCCCAGTTTAATATGAGTTCAGATCAATTTAATATTAGCGCTGATTAATAGAATTTATTATCAGTTTCAGCCATTGATAGATCCAATTATTATGTCTTCACCTACATCAAAAGCAACAAATTAAGTAGTGAATTTTGCTATTAAATTTCTTGTTTTAACTGAATATTCAATAACTAAAACAAAAAATTAAGTGAGTTAGTTTTTCTCCAAAATCTATCTTAATTCATAGTTTATAATAAATCTTCTTCAATTTCTATGCTTAATTCTGCTTATCTACTTCTAGTCAATTAGTTTATTAAGCAAACTAATTTTGTTAATTAAAAGTTTACTTATAATTTAATAACTTCTCCTGCATATATTCAATTGGGTGTTGATATAGCAATTATACTTCAAAGATTAGTTTTTTTGCAATGATTAATCCTGCTTTTCCTGTCATAGTTTTGCTGTTTGTATCAATAAAACTTCATAAAATCTAAAATCATTTTTAAAGTGGAATAGAAGCATATCGATTGTTAATTACTCAATTAAATATTATACTTATTTCTTTAAAGGTTATGTTTTTTTAACAAGATCTTACTTGCTAATGGATGTAGTAGATTACAAGAAAAATTCCGACTGTACTTATGTAAATGTGCCTAATATTTCAGCGAAGATAACAGATTCTAATTTGCCTCCAAAAGAAGTTGATATATAAAGAATACTTATTTAAATTCTGTTTGAAGGAGGTGCAGCAATATACAAATAAATAAGGAGGTAATTGGGTATTGTTTAAGCAGAGTGAGTAATACTAATTATGCCCTCGTGTAATGCAGGCAGGTAATATTTTAATATTTTATCCAGTTAATTTAAAATAAAAGAACTTGATTAATCTTATTAAGGCAGGAGAATTAACAATTAATGGTGCGCTAATATTTAAGGATGTTTAAAACACAGTTTAATTTAGGCAGAAACTAGATATTATTTGAATAAAAGTCAGTTGAATCCTATAACCATTGTTACTTGTTCTATACATGAGCATTAATTTATTACAAATTTATGTAATTATATATATATATATAATGATCAAATCTTTTTAAATAAGTTTCACACTCCTCTTTTCAGCTGACTTTAAGAGTGTTTAAGTTGAATCCTAATGCCCCTCATTAAACATTTAATGACTTGTGGGCAGTCAATCGCATTAAGAGAGTGATTGACTTTAATGTTCCAATTTATAAGGATAATTTGAATTATATATTCGATTAAATGCAGAGGGATTAAGAGCATATATAAAGTTCATACATGCTGATGATGCAGTATTCACTTTAATACCTTCATATCAAGGTCTTAATATAAGAGATATAGCAACATAGAAGTATATGATTAAAGGTTTGAGGTTTAAACTCATGCTATACTTGGTGGAATCAGTGAAGATAGTGTCCTCGAGACATATGTTATTCACCCTCGTTCTATAAAGACTGAATAATATATTAAGTTCTTGCAATAACTCATAGATAAGTACGCTGATTAAGAGATTATTCTATTCGTTGATAACTTGTCAGTTCATAAAACTAAAGACTCAAGGAAGAAATATGAAAAGCTAAATATAACACCTGTATTTAGTGTTCCTTAAAGCCCTCAGTTCAATGGAATTGAACTATATTGGGGGCTTTTAAAAGGCCACTATAAGAAATATCTTCTTTACCACTTGATGAACGACTTGAAGATAGATACAGTCGATTTAATTAAGAGTGCTGCTAAGAGAGTCAGCGATGATAAAGCAAAAGTATGCGCAAGAGAAGGGAGATATTGTGTATTTAAATAAGTTTTAGATTTAAACGAATGAATTAGTTCACATATTAAATTTACCCGTAAAGGATTTGGCTTCTCTTTCTTTTCTTCCTCTTAAGGCTTACGTGGGCCTATGTTTCTTCTATTAGTGCCAGCTCATGCATCTATCTGCATCTCGTCTGGCTTTTAGAAATCTTTGAAGAGTCTCTTACTCAATTCATGCATTACTTGAGACTTTCTCTTTCTGTTTAATTAGCTGCGCTCTTTCATCAAATATATAGCAGTGCCAGGTTTTTCTTTAAAGTTAGAGGTCTAAGCTTACTTGAAATTAAAGGATGCTTTTGAAGTTCCTCCAGCCAGGTGTCACTTATTTTAATACCTTGCTTCTCTTTTTCTTAAGGAGAGATGCTGTATCGTTTCTTGTGAGCTTCTTAAATAACTTCATTTAAGTACTCAGGTTTCAGAGTTGCAAGAACACCAAAGAAGAAGTTTCTCTCTGGCAACTTATTAGAGAGCTGTAGCTTTGATGGAAGGTAGAGAGCTACGTCCGGATCACTCATAGCATCATCATATAGGTTTGTCACTGATATTTCAGGGTAGTTAGGTATCTCTATCATCCTAATTTCATTAGACTTAAAAGCTTTTTGTCTTCACTCAGTAAGGCTTTTAAGAATGAGATTTTAGTTCCCTCCTAAGTCGGCAAGAACAATCCAACTATAATGAATATATTAATCTTAGTTAAGAACTTACCTTGCTATTCCAAGTATCTTTAAAGGTCCTCTTTACTTCGAAATTTTCCTATTAAATTTTGAGATTAAATTCTCTTCATTTCATCATTCATAGACTCCATCTTACTCTCTCTTTCTAAAAATGTTAATCAAAATTAAATTATGGATATCCTTTCTAAGTTTATTAAAATCTTACTATTAAATAGAGAGGACCTACTGGAGGTCAACCCTGAAAAGATATGTGGAGAAGCATTGAAAAACTTATCCCAAGTTTCACAGATTGATTTCCATTTTTATCAAACTATCTCCATTAAATTGCTCCTAATAATTTTTAATTATTTTAGGAGGCCTACCAAATTAAGTTCAAACTTTATTTGGAGGACCTCTTAGGGAAACAAAACTACTTTAAGAGCACTTTAATATAGTAAAATGTATAATATTCTCATAAAATATGTCAACTTACAGTCTTTTATGGTTAGTTCATTTTCTTACCTCTCAGTAAAAAATTTACCAGAGTGTCTTATACTCTACTATTATAGTATATCTAGGTAGATTTTATCATTATTATAATAAAATACATCAGTAAACTAAAATGAGCGTTAAGCTTTTGAGAAGAGCGGCATTACTTGGATCAAGTCAATAAAAATTATCATTCCAGCAACCAAGAAAAGTAGAGACCAGAGACGCTTGTACTCAGTGGGAGCCTACTTATGACTCTTTGTCGAGTCAATCTTTAATATTGAAAAATAAATTAAGAAGGAGGTCATCAAAGAGGCTGAAGAATGCGAGGAGGAGGTTAAATAACCAGCCATTGAACATTAAATTATCCCAATCAAAGTTGACTATTAATTTAAAGAATGCAATAAAGCTTTCCCTTACAAGTACCCTTATAATAGACACTTGAGAGATATACACAACGATAAGCCAAGGTTATATCTCAAGCATTAAAAGAAAGATGGAAATTATGTCTGTGAGTTCTGTGAAAGCCATATTCTCATACAAGAGACCTCAAAGTTCACTTAAAGAAAAAGCATAATCAAAGTTTTGTCTTTTTTCATGAACCTACAGGAAATAGATTCCTCTAAAAATGAAGATCAAGATAGACTTAAGTCAAAATTAAGAAAGTTTTCAAGAACCTCCCTGCCTCAGAGATCAATAAAATTATGTTAAATATCGAGGCTATGAAGATTCCTGTCTTAAAAATTATTGACTTAGATTCTTGCCTAGAAAGCTATCTCATTCTAGAGGATAAAATAGAGAAAAGAGTTATTGAAGATGACTAATACGCTTAAAAAAAAGATCCTTTCAATTACTTCCTTGCTGATGACAAGTTCCAAATGGAATTTGCTAATGAGTATTATGCTCTTTAATAAGCAAAATAAAAAGAGAGCAGGCATATAATTTAGCTTGATGCCAATTTCCCTGGAAAAAATCATGTAGTATTTAGGCTTCCCCTCCTTGAAATGAATTACAGAGAGTTTTTATCTGGCAACAGATGCCAAAGGTAAATTGGCTAGGTAGTACAACAGATAGTCGAAGGAATAGAAGAGCTTCTCAAGCTCGGTTACGTTTATAGAGACTTAAAGCCAGAAAACATCATGATGAACTTTCAGCCTCTTAGAGTTTATATTATTTACTTCAACAAAGCTCATAGAGTGCAAGCATCTGCACTAGGGAATGTACGAGGCACTCCTGGAAATTTCCCTGATAGAGAAGATTGGAGAGATGGGGATGTAGCATGGGATATATGGGAATTACCAGCAATAATATTGTAGGAATACATTTGATTTAGGAAAATAAATAATAATTATTAAATTAAAATCTCAAAATATTGGCAGTTAACTATCTGGAAACCTTGACAATAAGGTACTTGTTCGATTCGATAGAGAATTAAAAATTAGATAGACTAACTATTGGCGGTACCCCTCTATCGCATTCCTGAAGCGAGATAAATGACTTTAATTTTGGCATTAAAATCAACTAAACAAATCACAAAAAATTAAAGTCGATTTATCTCGCTTCAGGAATGCGATAGAGGGGTACCGCCAATAGTAAAGTCCAGCTAATTTTTAATTCTCTATCGAATCGAACAAGTACCTTATTGTCAAGGTTTCTAGAAAGTTAACTGCCAATATTTTGAGATTTTAATTTAATAATTATTATTTATTTTCCCAAATCAAATGTATTCCTACAATAATAGAGAGTGATATGCCAAGGAACAATTACTTTAGCTGCAGGGGTGAGAGAGATTCTAAGCAAAGAATCAAACAATATCTCGATAAAAATAAAATAAATGGAGCTAAGAACTTGCATACTCAACAATAATTAAACCAAGCAATGAAAATTATGTTATGCTGGATACAATAAAACAGCAACTTAGAAAGATAAAATTCAGAGAACTGCCACATGACTCTAAGCTTATTTTTGTGTGAAATATTTTAAAACTCGCTTGCTATAGTCACTTAAATTGGTAATATTTAAACATTAAATCGCTCCATAAACCCTATTAAAACCCTAATAAAGTATGCACTAATAGTCTACTTTTATCAATCAAAAACTCAATCAAACTACTGAAAGGGTTTTGGGGTTTTGAACGTGCTCCAGTTTATTTATTAAGTCTGACTACATTCACATGTGAGAATTTTTTAATTTATATTTGTTTATGCATTAGCATAACTGTTTGAATATTAGGGATATATTTTGCTTACATAAATGCTCGATGATGGTAGTAATTCTTTGAGGTGCTTACATCTCCATTATTTAGATTGACAAAACCTGTATGTTGTTACCATATTTTATCATATTTAGAGAGCTACTAATTTCTTATTTTAAATTTATAAATATATTCACCTTTATATCTATCAAGTATACTAGATATCAAATTGATATTAACTAAAAAAGGGGAATAATCAAATAATCTCATTTACTTGTATAAAAGGCTAACAAGAACATTTCCCCTCTATAGGAATATAGCAACTTTTTATTTATATAAATTCATCATGTCATCAAGAAGATTTTCTTTAGCTGGCGTTAGTTATGGAGTGGATTGGCTCTGAATTTTATCAACACATATTGTTTATGCACCCTTTAATAGATGTAATCATCACATTTATATCTTTAAAGTAAGGAGTTTTATCCTTCTGAGATGACTAATATTTGTTTCCAAATATCTGAACTTGCTCTTTAATTAATTGATATTTTGAAGTAAATACTTTGTGCATTGATGTCAACACATTTGTCATCATTTATGATAAGTCCAAACTGAAAGTGTCCTATAATCCTATATTTCATGAGTTTCACATCATTCTTTTAGTTGAATACAAAAGCAATATTATCGTCAGCATATATTTTTATCTTTTTACTTTTTTTGATATAGCTATATTTAACTCAAAAGCTCTTATAGCTTTGTCTAATAGCAGGACAAAAACGTGGTCGAAGTTTTACCAACATTTGGTACTCCTCTGCTTATTCTTATTTTTTAATCTTGCCAGAGTAAGCTATAAGGTTGCATGATATATAAAGCTGTTATCATTATTTAATCCCAGAAGTCAACTCAGTGATAAGAAAATCTAAATTCCGACATGATCTTGACTTGATTCTATTTTGCTTTAATTTCTGTTTTTAGGGAGTTTACTATATAGTAACTGGGGAGGATCCTATTTATTCGACCTCTTTTTGAGTTTGTTTTTCAAAATTTTCAATTTCATCGTCTAGATCTCAGATATCATAATCAGGATCAGAGCCTAGCTTCATGTCGAAATTATCTATATAGATTGATAACTATCCCTTGATCAAGGCCATCATATACAACATCTTAATTTTTGCGACTCAATTTAATAATTAATTTATTAAATAACATGGTTTCATAGTTTTCATAATCAAATCTTTTGATTTAGTTAATAAATTACTTAAATTTCAATATAAATAAAATGGAATTAAAATAATTAGTTCGTTGAAAGTTAATACTGGAGTAAAACAAATGCGTCTTTTCCACATAAAAAAATAATTATGTATACAAATATCTATTCTGCAGTTAATTATGGAATTTTTTTTCTCTACTTATCCAACTTAATGTGTATAATCAGTTCATATAGAGTAATGCATACAGGATAAACTTAAGCTACTGACTTAACAATATTTAAAGATACAAATAATCACAATTTGTATTGTTGTAAAAGCATGGAATATTATATACTTGATAATTAATTAATGGCTTAATTATACAGTTTTAATTTCTATATGCAAGATACTTTTGAAATAAGCTGAATTTAAATTATAAATCAATCAATTATATTATAAAATGGAAAAATGTCTAATCAGAGAGCTCTGTGCCATCTAACATTAATGTAAGTTACAAAAAACATATCTTAATTTTTATTTTTACAGGGGTTGCACCTGGTAAGAGTGGTACAGGTGGAGGACGACTTAGACTTCGCAAAGAAACCAAGAGAGGATACTAGAAAGGTAAGAAGATCAACTTGGATGGCATCAGTGATAGCAATTAAGAAGATAAAACGTTTTTTTTTCTAGATATACATTCTCAAAAGTAGTTATCATATTTGTAATAACAACTATATAATTTATAATTTAAATTCAGCTTAATTCAAAAATATCTTGATATTAGTTTAACAGCACTACCATAACTTAATAAAGTAAGAAATAAAATGCCTAAGTTACAACAAACTTAATAAGAATATTTCTTATTATAAATACATTCTTTCAAACTATTAAATTAAGGATATGATCTAACTATACCTATTGACATTTTTTTATGACAGTATTGTGACATATTATTTATATCTCTATGAAGTAAATTGTGGAATGTTGACCCTTAGCTTAATTAACAATACTACTATTTCCAATATTTATTTAAAATAATAGTCACTTTTTACAATTCCTCCTTGTCTCTTAAATAAAATATTAAATGGCTAATATTATATGTTTTAATAATGAATTATTTAATTTTAAGATATACCAGTTATTCATATAAAACTGTTCAAATTATTGACGAAAAGCTAATGAAGATTATTCATAAATTATATATATTATTATTAAAATAATCAATAAAAATGTTAAAAATATGACATTAAATTAAAATTTGAATTTTTAGATGATTAAATAAATGATTTCTTTGAGAATGGAAGGAATGAAATAACAATCTGAAATTTAAGAAAGTAAAAAAATATATGTTTCTCTATTATATAAAGCTTTTAGAGAATCATAGTAAGTAGTAGTTCTAAATAATTTAATTTAATACCTAAATTAATGCAAAAAAGGAATTGAAATGCTAAAAACATGTCTTAAATACAATACACTGCAGTTTATTCCAACCTCTATACAGCTTAAGCTCAATAGAAATTCCTAAAGCTTAAGATAGAATATGTTCTTAATGTTAATACATTTTAAACATAATTAAAAAATTATTAATCAGCAGAAACCAAACATGCAATCAATAGAACCTGAGCCCCTTAAAAATAATATTGGAAATATCATTTTAAACCTTTGTAGTTTGCTCTAAATTTATTATAGTTATTACACATACTGAAATTTGGTGTGACAGGGATATTGCCATAGTCACCAAACATAACAGATAATGTAGAGATCCCACTTATAATAAGTCTTGTTATTCGATGTAAAGTATGAACGTTCTTAAACAATAAATATTTTATGCCTTAATACACAAATTTAAGACTTCGATATTGACATTGACTGTTTTCTCCGAAGAAACTAGATATAGACTTCGTTATGAGAATTGCGTTGAATATTTGTCTAATTAAATAACTTATAAATACCCTAATCTTTATATGATTGTTTAACTGACTTAAGCTTATAGTTTATTTACCAATATCAATTAATACCATTGCAATTACCACTATATCCTTTTTTAATAACATATTAATGTTAAAATTATCAAAATAGTAAGTCTTTTTCTATTCTCATATATTCTAATCTAGGCATAAATTTGGAAATTTAAGATCCTATAAGAATAATGGTAAGTCTTTCTGGATTTTTACAAACAAGAAGATGTAAGTACTAAATAGTAATCTTACGGAAGGTCAACCTTCTAGAAGAAGGGGTGTATCCTTGAAGAATTCTGTTTAGATTTATATAAAGTCTTTACAGAACTTACTTTTCTTGCTGACCTGCCTTTTATAGATTATATAAATACTTTTTTCATGATTTAATTTAAAATCTTGAATACACCATACTTTTACTATTTATAACAATATTTATTTTATAATTTCAGTTAGATAAGATGGAATTTTTATTAAATTTTTTAGAATATATTTTAATATACAACTGAATTTAGAATTCAATATTTATGAGTTTTTTCTTTAAATGTTGAAGTATTTGCTTTTCCCCAGATCATGATTTCAAATCAATTTTAATTCCATTAATTTTTTTAGAAAACGAGTTCATGAGGAGACTGTTAATTATATTTTGCAATTACCCTGATAAATCAATATTAAATTTATTGCATCTTTGAAAATTAATAAATAAAATATATATAAAATAAATCAAAATCTATTATATTAAATAAAACAATGATAAAAACTATTATAATTTTAATTTTCATCAACCTAACTTTAAAGAACTATTTGCAACAATACTTATTACGACTAGTATCAGTAAAGCTAATAATTGTAATTTATCAATAATAAAATCTTGGAGATAATATAAGCAAAATAATTATTATGAGACTCTATGTTACTTAATCTTTTTACAATCAGAATATTTCCCAGTATTAACTTTCGTACTCAGTAATCACAATCAGAATTATCAGTTTAATTAATTCTCAATAACTTTAAGGTTTAAAGCTAAATTTTCCTCATATTTACCACATATGCATACCTTTAAATTCAGAATAATTATTGATAATCTTATACATTTTTGAACTGTATGTTATCTTTAGAATTCTATATACTCAAGATAACTCTAACTTAAACACAAATATATATATACATTACAAGACTAATTTATAAAAATTAATTAAATATTCATAACTTAAAGTATAGATATAATTATATAATGAAGAATTATGATTTATTAATTTATACTATTTCTTGAATATTAATATAATCAGTGAATATTAATGAAATTAAAATACAAAATTAAAAGTTTAATAAAACCAAAATGAAAGCAGAAGTACCAGTTAATAAAAACTAATAAAATAAAATAATTACAATTATAAAATTAAAATAGTATTATATTGAAGATTTTAAGAAATTACCAAATATTTATAATGATATGAATATTTTTAATCAAATATCACAGTTTATTTAAGCAAAGAAAAAAGCTTTTTAGCTATAAATATTAATAAAAATCAAACAAAATTCATAGTCGTTTCAACCACAAACAGCATATTTATATATAATTAAAAATAAATAAAATTACAAAATTTAAATTAAGGAAATAAAAAGGCGAGAAGGAATGAGTGACATTAAAAAGCCGAGAAGGAACCTACCAGTATATGCCGATGAAAAGAATGAAAAAGAAATTGAAAAGTAGAAATTGTTGAGGGATTACCTTGAATATTCGAAGAAGGGCCAAAAAACAAGAACTAAATTAATCATAATAGCATAAGTAACTTAGAGAAATTTAGTATACCACTAGACAATGGCCGTCACCTTTAATTTTACCAACCAGTTAGAGAAGTTGAGGACTGGGTCAAAAGGAATGAAAGATTTGCAGAAAATTAATGGAGTAATTTAAGGATATAGAAAATCAACAATAAACGACAAATTCCCTCCAAAACCTTTGAACTAAGTATCTGCATCTAGAATGTAAGGGGGCTTAATTCTAAGTTGTAATAGGATCAAATGATGAGAAAAATTGATTTAAAAATACCATACTTTATTGGACTTGTCGAAACTATACTACAAAGGATAATTGGGCTCAACAATAAAAACATAACGCAAACTCAGTTAGGCAGGAAAGGCGACATACTTGCGCTAAATGGCGGCAGATTTCAAATGAAAACGGTCATAACGTTGAGATAATTTGTGACTTGGAATATTCTAGATATGGCCGGATTTCCGCTGCATATATTTACACTATATATACCTCCTTAATGTAATGAGGAAGTCAAGGAACTATAGAACAAACTAATGTATATGATAAAATCATTAAAACTAAAGTGCAAAAACTTAAGAATTATAGTGATGGGAGACTTTTACGATCACATAAAGGAACTAAGCAAAAGACTTGAGAAAGAAGGGTTAAAAGAGTTGATCACATAAGAAACTCACACGAAAGGGAATCAAATAGACTAAATTTTCTCAAATCTGGAAATGATTAGCTGTGAAACGGACTAACTAAGATTAACAGACCAAAAGTTTATTTAGGCAAGAATGAGAATAAAATACCAAGAAAGGGACTTAAAGCTAACAGAAAAAGAAAAGGGATATAGAATATCAGATATTTAGAAATAATGCTGGAAGACATTCATCGAAGAGGGAAAGAGATTAACAGAAAAAGATATGGACAATCGTATTATAAAATGTTTTGAAGATAAACTAGAGAGACATAGCAAAACTAAACACTGGTATAATTAACCCAAGATTGGCCAATATAGAACAATAAGATTGGACATAACAACCAATTCGAAGAAATGAAGCACAATGAAGTGACGCAATCCGACACATGGAATAGAGCTTGGAAAGAAATGATCTAAAAGGTTTTTTCTACTTGGTGAAGAAACTACCAAGAGTAGAAAAGAAGCGGAACCTATCAAAGGCCTACTAATAAATGGAGTAAGAATAAATCTAGGAGAGAAGGTATATGGAGAAGTTGTCAAATTCTACAACAAGCTATACCTAGACAAAAGATAGAAGAACGGGGAGAATCCCTAAGGAGGAGATTAGTTTTTTACATAGTTTTTTACAAACTAAGAAGAACTTGGATAGTATTGCAATGCAAATGACGTAGAAAGAAGCATCAAAGAATGTAATTTCAATAATGCTATAGCAAGAATGTGGAGAAACATTACCTAGTAGGAAACAACACAAGACATATAGTTGTCAACTCCCATCTTAACAATATAATAGAAAGTTATTGTTAACAAACTAATATAAATAGGAAATGAGTTTCTAAAAACGGGTTACTATCAGAGTGGATTTAAAGAGAATAAGAGCACTCATCTGAATTTGATTAGAACATTTAATGTTATCAAGAAGACAGAGCACATAAAGATAATCTTACTTACTGGTAGATCCAGAAAGCGTACGACTCTGTCTAGTAAGACAAGCTGATGAGGATACTGAAGAACAGAGCAGAGACAGAGGAGGATAATACTGCCATTAAGCTAATAGGGGAGCTTTGTTCCAATAATAGAATCAAATTCGAGACTGATTATATAAAAACACAGAATGGGGATTCCTAAGGGAGTAGAATCTCACTTATGCTGTTCAATATTTACCTCCAAAATGCCCTCCATTCTCAGAATGACCTATACTCACTCATTAGACAAGGAAAACTAGATGCATTTGCAGATGACATCTTAATTAACATTAAGGATCAACAACAGTTTAAGAGGGTAGTCCAATGTTTTAAAGACATTGAGCTAAGTCATAACTTAAAACTTAATACAAAAAAGATGGTATTCCTTAGTAATTCAAAACAGTTTGGAGATATATCAGAAATAGAGGGGATAAAGATAGGGAAAGAAGCAAAGTATTTAGGCATAAATATTAAACTAAATCCCTAAGAAACGCTAAAGGAAACATGGAGTGAATTGAAAAAATAAATAGAGTTTTACTAGAAGGTTACCAAATCCAACATCACAACTATTGGGGATACAATCATGATAGCACAAATAAGGTCTCTTCTAATCTACAAATACACAAAATATCTGATGATAAAAGAAATCGATAAAATGGAAATGTAATTGAAAAGAATTTCATTTAATACTCCAAGAGACATTCCTAATAAGATCTTGAGAAACGTGACCTAACAGAAAGAGAGCAGCACAGCAGATATAACAATAGAACTGGCCCGAAAGTACATGAAGAAGATATAAGATAAGACACGACGTAGGGAGTTCTGGTATAGTAATAAAGGGAAAAGTCAAGTGTCGGTCAACAAAAGCAAACTAAAAAAAGAAAAAAAGATTTTTATCAAAAAGAATGTGATGGATACATTGATGGATATTACCCAAAGAAGAACACTGGTAAGCTACTGAATGAGCCACTATCGATCATAAATATTTCAATTTTAAAAATTGTAGAAATTAATACATAACAGATAAAAATTTATAATTATCAAGATTAATATTAAAATGGAATATAATGAGCGAAGTTAGCTCAGAATCTCTCTGTTTTTTTTATGGCTTTTAATCATTAAAAATACAAGGTAAGTTATTTGTTTCGCAACTTCTTCATTTACAAACACTAATTCACAAAAAATATAAAGTATTTGTAGTTAAAATAATGTAATTTATCCCTTTTTTAGACATATGAATGTTAAATGAGCGCTTATCAAGTTACTTTCTCAAACACATAATAATAATTAGTATATTAAGAATAAAAGTTGAACTAGTAATATTTAAGTCTATTTCAAACCTTCGCTCAATATGATTTGGTTTAGAAAAATCAAAATAAATTTAAGTACAATATTGCATTATAATAGCAGACTATCATTAATATTTTGTATCTTAAAAAATGCTTCATATATTATTACACTCTGACACTCATTAATATAATTTTTATTAATAAATGAAATACATTGCAGTTTTTTTTTAATTTGTATTTAAATTATTTCCCAATCTTTTGTATTTTATCAATAATGTAGCATTGACAAAACATTTGTTAACTCAGCTCATCTGAGAAATCGTAACTTAGTCAATGAAGCAGGTAACCCAACAAGATTCAATAAACTAATGGAAGAAAACAGATTAATAGATTTGGAAAACAAAACCCAAATTGATGTTCTAGCAAATATGATTTGGTCAGACGAAAGAATAAGTGGTCTAGAATTCAAAGGATATTTTTAAAAAATAAGAAAAATGTTCAGAATATCAAACGTAAGGAAATAAGAACTGAGCATGGCTGGGAAAGATCAAAATCTAAAGTGAAGAAACCACAAATATTCATAACAATGGATAAATGGAAATTATTAAAATTGTAAAGATTAATGAGAAATATAATAAAATTACAAAATTTAAATTAAGGAAATAAAAAGCAAAGAGTCAACAATTAATAATAATAATTTAGATAAAAATCCAATCAAAAGATTAAGAGATGGAAGAATCAAAAGATAATCAAAACAATCTTCAATTAATGAGAAGCACCTACACATTTGTAGGAAACTACAGAGAAGAGAGGTAAAACAATGCGAAATTCTTGGAGGAAGTGGTAGAAGTCAGATTATAACACAGAGACAGAAGAAGAGATCAATATCTCTAGGAAGGAGACCAAGCAAAACACCAAGAGGTTCTACTTAACAAACAAATGGGTTTCAAGAGTTGATTGAAGATTGGACAAACAAACCAAAGCAAGAAAATCAATGAATCCTAAAAATAAAGGACATAGTTCAACACTCATGAGGATGGATCCGCATGTATTTAAGGAGATCAAATGGAATTCATACGATTCTTGGATTTATCAGAAGTCTAATGCCAAGGATTTGACAATATAATTCACGCAAGAAGTGATGGACTGGTTGGACTCCATAGTATACTAGGATGGTAACTATAGTAGGCTGTCCGAGCACCAGAAGCAAGATAGCTCTGGACTCAGAGACAGCAAGAGCATTGGAGAGTCATTAAAGAGGAATAGCGACATGAAGATCTAATTCCAGGAAAACACTTATAAGTGGTCAATAAGGAGATGAGCCTGAGATAAGTGAAAAAGGTTTAGTACTGCGAATAGAAAACTTCACTCATGATCCTTCCACCCATAGTCTTGAACGACAAATGTATTCTGTAAATAGAGAAGAGCATAGGAACCACAAATTGGAAGTTAAAAAACGGCTACTGGAGAGAGCAGAAACGAAGTTAAAGGCATCATTATTCCGATATGCTGCAAATGTAACGGTATCAAGAACTGTTAGAATTGGTTGGTTCTGAGAATAATAAAGGAAGTGGGAGGAAGTAAAAGTCTACGACGTGACGAAATAATTTGGGAGTTTAGCTCTGTTATAAAGACACCTAAATCAAATCAATGATTTTAATGGCCAAATGATAGGCAGATAATACTCAGCAAGTAACCTCGTGAGTAAACCAGAAATCAATCAAGTAAAGGACTCAGAAGATGGTGGGATATTGGCCATTCTGATGACAAACCAACTTGCTCTGGATGTACCTGGAGAGCCTGTGTTTCAAATATTTGCAAGAAACTGGATCAATAAGCAGAGAAATTACATGATGATCAACTTAGAGATGGGTCTTATGAAAATGGAGATTCGAAAATCTAGCATATCTGTTAAAGAAGAAGACCTTGAGCAATTCACAAATAAAAGAAATGAAAACTGATGGCAAGTGAATTGGGATGCAAAAGGGACTGAGATGATCAACCAAAGTTCACATGTAGACACCTGGGACAAATGATGATTCAAAGAGGGGACAAGATGCTTATTGAACAAACTTACATTGAATAGGAGGGAAATTTCAGCGATTTAGATAAGAATATAGCAATAAAAAGAAGGTTTAAAATACACAAAAAGATAGAAAATTGGTGGAAAGTTTGTGAAAGGATAGAAGGAGTAGAGGGAACTCGAGCACATCAAGGCCCAATCAAAGATCATACCATGACTCATTAAAAAAGAGTCAAAAACTGCAATGATAGCTGCAGAAGAAGAGATTGGAATCAACAACAATAAAAAGGAGGCGCAGAGATTCAGTATGAATGAAATTGACCCACAGATGAACAAAGAGGAAAAATGAGCTTAAATTTTTTAATGAATTACATTTCGTGCAATATAATCATACAATTTATAATGAAAATGAAATGATTATAAATTTACCTTAAGATATTATCTTTCTATCTCAAACAATAAAAATAATAAAAATTCATCGCAGTTTAATTAAAAAAAAGCCTATTTATTTTTATTAGTATTATTGAAATAACTTTGAAATGGGAAATTTCCAAAATAGATAATTAAATTAATTTGTAAATATATATAACAGCCAGTAATTAGGAGTGTTCTTAATTCTAATTAGAAGATATTAAATTAAACAGTAAACTTTTTTTAATTTAAAATAATTTATTATATATATATATATATATTATTAGAGGTCTAGTATAGTTTTTGGTGGTCTACCTTAATTATTCTATTAATTGAGTAAATATATATTACAGATGTGTAGAGACAATACGGTACTAATTAACTAGCCATTTCTCCGGCTCTGTCTCTAACCACTGCCTGGTGCTTTTACACTACTGCATTCTTCTATTTTCTGATTTGTCAGAAATCTTGCATTTAGGAATCCTGACTACTAGTGGTCTCCGGTATGTTACTGGCACTAAGACGCTGCACATCTGTAATATATATTTACTCAATTAATAATATAATTAAGGTAGACCACTAATAATATATATATATATATAATAAATTATTTTAAATTAAAAATAGATTACTGTTTAATTTAGTATCTTCTAATTTGAATTAAGAACACTCCTAATTACTGGCTGTTATGTAAATTTACAAATTAATTTAATTATTTATTTTCAAAATTTCCCATTTCAAAGGTATTTCAATAATACTAATAAAATTAAAATAAATTCATAGCCGTTTTAGCCAAAAACAAATTTTATGTGTTTTGACATCAATTGTTTACCTATGACTAATATTATTCACAAGTGTTTGACATAATTGTAAGTCATTTTTATATTATTTTTTTAGCAAGAGCTAGTTTAATAATCAAATTAGCAACTCTTACACACAACATGACCTTTAATAAAATAAAAACTTAAGCGATTATGCTTACCATCCATCACTTACTAAAATTATTTTATCAAAAAAATCTTAATTATATTTATTTATGAGCTAGATGATTTCAGCAAGGGGCAAATAGCAATATTGTTTAATCATCTTATCATTTGTAAAAGGAATTTCCTTTCCTTATAAATTTGTATAATATATATATATATAAAATGCGTTGTCTATATAAAGAAACATATAGGTTTTAATATCATATTGGGAACTCATAGAAGACCTAATTAGTGGAAGGTTGGTGAAAGCCAAGTAACCTTAAATAAAAAACACAGTAGATGCGATATTAATTATGATTTATAATAAGAAAACTATAAATTAATAATTATTGTATTAACATTAAAACTAAAACTTATTATCCTAATCAAAAATGGAAATCTCTCTAATTTTCTTTAATCTTCTTCATTATCGTCGTCATCTTCATCCTAATTGATCTCAAAGTCTTGAAAGTCCCTTCTCTGTGCAGTCTGGCGAAGCACCGGACTTGTGGCACCCGTGGTCTTACCAGGTAGGACCACTATAAAAAAAAATTAAAGATATGTTTTTTGTAACTTACATTTTTAATGAGTGCTCTAACTCCACCTGCGTCTGATCTATAAGAATACTTTTTAATATATTAAGTTTTTGATTAAATTTAAAGTTTACATATTATAAATTATAAATCTATGAAACAGTCAGATTCGAATTCATATACACCAGGAAATTTATAAAAAAACAATACTCTTAATAAATATGAAGGTCTTAGTTTAAGTAAGATCCTCAATGAATCAAGAGCTAAAATTAGAGAAATAAGTGAAATAGACTTCGCTCCCTATGAACCACTTGATATAAACGATAACTCAGACTATTAAAGATATTTAAGTCATCAATAAGACAGTGATTAAGAAACAAATAGAATTATTGAATAAGTCCAAGTAAACAGAAATCTAAGTTGGAAAAATTTGTCACTAACGAATAAGGGAATAAAAAAAGACTCAAAACTGTAATTTGTTAATGTTTTAAGTTCGAAATTCATGTTAATGTACTTTTTCATTGACATACTTAAGCAAAATTTTAGTTTATAAAAGTGATATTTATAGTTAATTAATCTAGATATTTAAATTTATGAGAAAATCTTAAATCAATGCTCTATTTTTAGAGTCAGGGAAGATAAAGCATTTTGGAAAATGCTGCTACTCAAGAATTTTCATCATTTTTTATTTTGCATTAAATATCGCTCTCATATATTTCTGAAGTAAGGGAAGTAGATTTGCCCAACAAATTCAAAATTCTGAGTGGTAATTTTTCATATTTTAATTTTTTTGTTGTTGAAGTTTTCTACATTAAGCTTGTCTCTATTGATTAGGGTTTTCAATCCCATCTTCCAAATCCTAGTTTCAAATTTTTTTAATTTTAAAAATCTCAAATTAAATTTAAAGAGTCATTTCTCTGGGTTACCTATCTTACTTAAGAAATAAGACAGTTGAAGTTTGTCAGTTGTTTATCGATCTTGAGGATTTAGGATTTTCCAATCATTTTCACTCTGTAAAGCATACAATCGATAAAAAAGTGCCTAGAAGTCTTCAATTAATAGACTTCTCATTAATATGAATATCTACTCAACTTGGAAATTTCTAAATAAAAGGATCCCTTTTAAACGCAACTATACCTTTAAAGGTTCCTTGCTTTTCTCCAATTTCCATAATTCTTAGAGCCTCTTTAGAATTGAGACCCCTGATTCTTTAAATTAAGTCTATCAAGTTAGATAATTTTCAATTGAGAATGAGGAATAAAGCCTATTAACTTTGAAATAAGAATAATTGATTTACTACAATTAAAGAGATGAGCGTCAAGAATTTTAATTCTAATATCCCCTCTTTTCGAATCTGGGTAAAAATGTTATAGACCAAAAATAACTAATGAATATAGGCTTGCCTTGATATACTTTAATATATAAAATTAGCCAAACCCCCATGTTAGAATTGATAGAAATTTGAAAAAATAATATATAGAGTTTGAAGTATCAACTGATTATAAAGATACTAATATATATATTAATTTTTCTCAAACAATTAAGGTTCTTGATGTCCTTTTTACCATTAAAATAATTGTTATTTAGAATTAATATATTATATATATATTTTATTGCTAATAAATATTAATACATAATTCAGGATTCAAATTCTTCCATAAAGAGTTTTGTTAATTCTAAATAGAATTATAAGATTCTAAACTGTATTATAAAAATTCCTTAATAAGGATCATAACATGTTTATATCCACAATTTCTGATGTTAGGAGATGCTTAGAATATATTTTTAAAATTCCATTTAGATATAATATATCTATAAAGAAATTAAAATATTTTATACGTGAGGTTAATTTAAAATTTTAATAGTTAAACATGAATCACTTTATTCTTTTAAATAAAGTAGTATACTGATTAAAAGCTAAATACATTGTTGTTTATATTCAACTTAAGACATTTTTGTAATGATTGTTTATTCGATATACTATATAATAAAAACTCAATTGAAATTAATATATAAAAGCGTTGCTAAGTTTTGATAACTAAGCAACGGACTCTAAATATTATTATAATTTAAATATTTTTAAAATGTCATATTTTCTAATCAGAAAATAAAAGAGGGATTGATAGCAGTTAGGATTTCAAGATGCTGATTTCACAGAATCTGAGTTTAAGAAATCATTTGAGCAAAGCCAGGATTCGCATTCCCATCCTTAAAAAGACCCAAATTAAAATGAAGAGCATAATGAAAGACTGTTAAAAAAATAGAAGAAGGGCAAACTATTCTGTTGCTGACCACTCAGAGCTGATCCAGCTTCTAAGAAAATACTTTCCAAAAATGAATATGATTTGTAAAAAAATTCTTGAAATAGAAGAATTTAGCCTGTAGTTGGATCAAAGGATGTGGCAAGGTTCACAAATAAATTTATCCTGAACTATCACTTAAGGTCAGGTCGTAAATCTGCAAAGTTTTTGTCCAAGAACCCACTTAAGAGTGAAAACGTTTGAAGGAAAGCGATTGAATTTTAAAGGCCTGACACCAAACCATTTGATTAATGTCCCTCTAATTAAACTGACCATTCAATTTAATAACTAAAATTAAGCAAATTTTGGCACTTAGATCCAGTCGGAGCTGGCCTTGAGCCATTTTAAGTGTATATGCATCTAAAGGTTTCAGAAAGATGCTCGTTCATTAATAAAATCTTTGAGATAAAAAGTCAGTCAATCATTAAGTTCCTTTCTAACTTGAAAGGAACATGTCCTGCTTCAATACACGACGCAATATTTGCTTTAATCAAAAACCTAAACAGCACTCACGCGAAACCACTCTTAATCAAAGCGAGATTATTTGTCCAATCTTTGCTTTATTATAGAAATGAGAGATCCTTGATCGATGATGAGCTGATCAAGAAATCTACTGTTCTCCTTTCACAGAAGCCAAACACAGAATAGACTCTTGGTCTTGCAAAATATATATTTATTAATGAGATTGAATCTATTGGTAAATATTCCGATGATAAATTGGCTCTCGATTTATAAAACATAGGAATTTTTCCTTTCATGAGTGGAACCCTTTTAAGCTTTCAAAATACATACTTAAGTCTTAAGGCTTTACCTAACACAATGTTTTGCTTGAACAAAAATCTTTAATGAATATATTGAAAAAAGAGGATTACTGATTAGGTCTTATCTAAGAGACTCCAATTAGCTTGGTAATTGAGTTTGTTCAGATTTGTGCCTTGTCTTCAGATGCTGACCAATAAAAGCTTAAAGGTTTTGTCAATGAAATGAGAGAGAGGTCTTTATCGAAAATGCAGAGAGGTCTAAGTCGGTGCAGATTTTTTTTCACAAAAAAACGTCAAAATCCTTAGTCGATGCATGATCAATTTTTGATCTTTTTTAAATATTTGATCATCATACACCCCATGAAAGGCATCATTATTTTTTTATGAAAATTTAATTCTCATCGTCTGAATCAACCTCCTTCATGACATCTTGATCAATATAAAACTAAAATCCTAATTAAAAAATCATATTATTATTACAAAAATATATTTTTTAAATGGGACAGATATTTGATATAAGTGAAATAATGAAATTCTTTTGGTAATAAAATATAATTGTCAATTAAAATAAAAAATAACGATTGAACATTAAGAACATTATTATTATTGGCTAAAATTAATGATGTTTGGCCTAAATATAAAAACAATGATCTACATTTATTTTCTTTAAAGAATAATTAATCATCAAATTTGATTTATGCCAAATATCATTAATTTTAGCCAATAATAATAATGTTCTTAATGTTCAATCGTTATTTTTTATTTTAATTGACAATTATATTTTATTACCAAAAGAATTTCATTATTTCACTTATATCAAATATCTGTCCCATTTAAAAAATATATTTTTGTAATAATAATATGATTTTTTAATTAGGATTTTAGTTTTATATTGATCAAGATGTCATGAAGGAGGTTGATTCAGACGATGAGAATTAAATTTTCATAAAAAAATAATGATGCCTTTCATGGGGTGTATGATGATCAAATATTTAAAAAAGATCAAAAATTGATCATGCATCGACTAAGGATTTTGACGTTTTTTTGTGAAAAAATTTTGCACCGACTTAGACCCCCTAAAAATGGGTCTGCTTCGATCAAAGAGACTTTTCAATGTACTTTACAGGAGTATCCAAAACAGTTAAGTCGAGCGATCATGTATGGAATGGTTAGTTGGCCAAATCTTAAAGAGCTGCTAATTTATTTCATTTCTTAATTTCGAGAAACGTTTAAGAGGAAGGCCCCGCCTAACCTTGCCGTAAACTCTCTTTAGTGTAGCTTTGATACATTCGAAAACTTAATATCGCAGATAAAAGTTATTAAGAGCTTTTCATAAACCACTCAGAAAAAGAAAAAAAGCAGCTGACCTATTATCAGGAATAACTCAGCATTTTTAAGAATTAAAAGTGAGACATTAACAAATTTAAGGCATTAATTGAGAATACATCCTCCAGGACCATTTAAAATAAGGTCTAGGCGTTGATCTTTTGCCTCTTTAAAATTTCTGCATAAATTTCCTTGTAAGCAAGACCAACAGATACAATTTTTTTATTAACTTTGGCATGTGTAATGGGAAAACTCTAATATGTGCATGCATCGCTTTTTTAAAATTATCAAAACTTGGAAGTTCCATATTTATTCTTGGAAAAAAACGAATACTTGGTTTTGAGGAATGAAAAGAATTTTGAAAATCATTTTATTCAAAGCTCTTTTAATATGAACATTAACCAGTGAGAGGATAAGTATTATTTAACCCAACCTTTATTGGAACAGATGTCGCAAAAAGATGACTTTCTATCACGCATGAAAGAAAGTATTTTGGAAGTAGACGAATTCGATTGGATCATACTAGATGGCTCTCATAAGCAAACGCATCGGATTGATTTAAAAAGCTTTCAAGTTTTTTGACTCACAAGCTCTAGCTTGTCTTTATAAGAAAAAACCATTATTAACTTTGCTTTCAATGAAGGAGTACTGTTATTTCCATTTCTTGATAAGAATAAACATGACAAGAAAGTGCACCTTGAAGATGCTCTCATCACTTCAAGATAGTCAGATTATTTAAAGTGCCTCTTCAATATTATAGATGAACTAAAAAGCAAAACTCCAGTCATTATTGTTGCATCGGCCTCATTCAATATGATTGAGCAATACTTCAAAAATCAACCTTAGATTAAGTTTTACTCGTTAAAAACAACAAAAGTACAAAATTTGAAGCCTAAATAGAGAGAAGATTCAATGATAAAAGCAGCATTAATCGATACGGCGTTTATTTAAAACGTGAGCATTAAGGAAGAGGAACTAACTTGAAATCAAGCTAAGATATTAAGAATGAACGAGGAAACTACTTGATTATGACAGATACTTTTGCAAAACGATCCCAAGAGTAAATTATAGTGCGGGTGGAAAGACTCTTTTTTTAGAGGGTAATGGAGATATATTTTGTTTATCAAGGGTAAATTGATACTAAATAGTAAATTTTCAGATACTTTTAGGATAAAGCTGAAAACGAAATTCATGTTATGTTCTTCAAGCTCTCAACTCTCTGGAGGGGTGAGGCATGTCTTGTGGGAGCGATCCTGAATCAAATTAATATTAAAGAATTGGACACTGAACTTCCAATTGTTAAGATTCAAGAAATCAAGTCTGAGAATAATTTTATTGATACAGCCTTCGAGCCGTAAATGCGTATTCAAGTTGTAGTGGAAAAGTATGATGAGTTGATTGATTAACTTTGCATGGATTAATTTATTAGCTCTTTGAGAGCAAAAAGTGGACCTAAGTAGGACATTGCTTAAAATAACTCGAAGGATGAGTGGCAGGCTTTGCCAAAGCTACAAATACTCTCTCAAAATACCCCTGGATCAAGAAAGTCAAGCTTGTCTCAAATCGTTGGTGCTGTCGATTAAGCTGATTTGGGAAATGACAATAAAACTGTGAATATATTGGGTCCTAGCTTGTCAAACAAGAGTAGCAAGAAGAGAATATAGAAGTAATTAAACAAAAAACCGCTTATTGTGAAGTAAGTGGTCTCTGAATCTGGTGAAGGAAATCCTGAAATTGACAGAAAGGCAGAGGATGTCTGTCAATAAACATAGAAAGTAATTCTGGGATTTACTAATGACAAAAGACTTCTTCGAAAAGAGCATTTCATAGGAAATGAGATATCATAGTGAAA
This sequence comes from Oxytricha trifallax, assembly GCA_000711775.1. Taxonomy (NCBI): domain Eukaryota; phylum Ciliophora; class Spirotrichea; order Sporadotrichida; family Oxytrichidae; genus Oxytricha; species Oxytricha trifallax. The sequence continues at coordinate 38,645 of ARYC01003467.1, forward strand.
CTTGGTTAAACCCTTTAAATGAAAGTTTTAGAGATCGCTTATTTCATCTTGAAGTTGAATGATTTCTGATTTAATACGCTTGTTATCTTCAAGGTACTTTTTCTTACTCTCAAACTGATTTTCTTCGATTTTCACTTCTTCCATATCATTTAGTCTTCTCTTACTTTGAGAAGACGGCTTCATCAAGCATGCAGATCTCCCCTTATGCACTAAAACTTTAATAAAGCAAAAATCTGAATTACCACTATAATTGATAGAATATTTAAAACCATCAGTGAACTCTGTTTTCATTTGAATGAGTAAATCGCTTTTAGCATCATACCTTGCCCGCCTTTCAACCTTAGCATTGTAAATAAATTCATTATATAAAATCCATGACGATTGCAAAAATTATATTAAATTATTTTTAAAGGTCTTAAATACTTAAACTATAATAATATAATCATCACTCTTTGAAGTATTTATTATGACTTTAATTATGAATTTTCTCAACCTTCGGCAATTTTCAAAAAAGTGCCGACGGTTAAAATAATTAATTATATATTCTATATTTTAATACTAAGGTAAAATCATCAGAATTTGAATCAATTTAAATCAAAGAAATACAAAAGTGAAATATATTAAAAGCTTAAACATTAATAATTAAAACAATTATTTGAGAGATATTTGTGTTTTTCTGCTGTTTATCTCTCTGAGTCTGCGAATTTATCGTTCATTTGTAAGACTAATCCACTGTATGTCTTACTATCTCCGCTGTTACTGTTTAATGAGCTGGTTGCTTATTCGGTGTCAAGATAACCATGTTCCTGTAGCAGTAGGTGCCTCTCTCGTGCAATTGTATTATCGCGATTTGTTTAAGTAGTGCGGAGTCAAACAGTATACTGTTCATCACCACAACAAACTGTAAAAAATAGAACCGCAATTCTATTTATTCACTTTTGCATATAATTTGTTGCTGCAGTTCAATATTTTACTTACTAATTCTCGAATATATAGTTATTTCCTATAATAAAATCACTTTCGTCTAAATAGAATTCTCTTAAAAGAAATAAGTTTTTGCTAATGCAAAAACATTTTAGGAAATAACTATATATTCGAGAATTAGTAAGTAAAATATTGAACTGCAGCAACAAATTATATGCAAAAGTGAATAAATAGAATTGCGGTTCTATTTTTTACAGTTTGTTGTGGTGATGAACAGTATACTGTTTGACTCCGCACTACTTAAACAAATCGCGATAATACAATTGCACGAGAGAGGCACCTACTGCTACAGGAACATGGTTATCTTGACACCGAATAAGCAACCAGCTCATTAAACAGTAACAGCGGAGATAGTAAGACATACAGTGGATTAGTCTTACAAATGTAACGATAAATTCGCAGACTCAGAGAGATAAACAGCAGAAAAACACAAATATCTCTCAAATAATTGTTTTAATTATTAATGTTTAAGCTTTTAATATATTTCACTTTTGTATTTCTTTGATTTAAATTGATTCATATTTTGATGATTTTCCCTTAGTAACATAAAACCTCTTAAATGATCATTTGCGATAATATATTTATTAGGGCCTATCTAATAATTTATTCATAATTTTCCATTCGCGACATGGATTTAATAAATTTACTTCATCTCTGTCTAGTGATAGAAGATTATCACATATCTATTTTCGATCCAAATGAAGCCAATCTGATTAATCGGGGAAGAATTGTATCAAAGAAGGCTTGGCTTGCCTTTCGCATAATTTATAAAATCCTTCACGGTTAATCCTTCTATTTGCGGCTCAGCAGCCACAATAACATTAATTCTCTCTAAATACTAAAGTTTTTTTAATAAAGCAATCTTACCTCTTTTTGTTCATTTCGGATGCTCTTTAGAAAATAAACCTTCGTGCACATATACCTTGGGAGGTATGGTCCACATTTTAAATCAATAAAATCGTAGAGCTCCTTTTTATTTCTAACTTTTTCTTTCTCTCTTTCTCTCTCTCAGCTAATGAAGTTTCACTTGCATTGTTTGCATCTTCTTATGCCCGACCTTGTTATATTGATTATTGGACTTGAACAGTTTTTTATATTTAATAGCAAGAGTCTGAGATTATTTAATAGCACGTGTACTTACTAAAAGAAATCCATTTTGTAGTAAGAGTATACTTCATAGAGAATATTGACCATTCTAGTTCAAATTCTTTCTTGTCATAAAATTTATAATAATTTCATTAAATCCTTAATTAAATGGATATTCGATAATATTTTCGAAGCTCATAGAATTTCTAAAGTAGCGAATTTAATTCGGAACAAAATTTGGACTCCTCTTAACAACACCCTGGCTAAGAAGATTTGATTGTTTATGACGTGAAGTCAACCTAGATGATGTAAACTGTGGCAACTTAATCAAGAGATGTCATTTTAATCTAGCTATCAAGCGCTACTATACAGCAACTAGAGAATCAAGCGGTCAGATAAAGACCTCTCCGACCCCTCTGATCTATTATATATTATCTAAAAGAGTTCAAATAAGTTACTTCTAAGATGGATGAGAGTGCATTGGGAAATACAACAACTAAGAATACAATGATGCAATCTTAAAGGCAATTTAATTAGAACTTCGACATGACTGTCAGGCAAAATGTGTAATCCTCGACAACTAAATGATTTCAAAATAAAGCCTTCAGATCCTAGATCAGGTTTCAATTCTTCTTTAACTAAACAGGATACTGAACCACTACCCTAGAATTTGTCTAGGGATCTACAATAAAATCCTAATATCCGGAAAACAAAAGGAAATCTTAAATATTGATAAAATTCATAAGATCTGGAATTATGATATTCCTAAAATCAAAAAAAGCCATGTATTTCATATTTTTATAAATTTAATTAGATATAATTATAAAAATATGATGCAAAAAAAGGGGTTTGTTTTTGTTTGAGTACACTCAATCTAATGTAGCAAAGTTTTATATATAAATATCTTAATTTATTTATGTTTGAATCTAGCAAATCAGTTATTATTTTGCTAATTAGTCATATACACTGAGTACACACTAAATTATATTTGCATTTCTTGTTAATATGCAGTGAATTAGAATCCTCTGATAACTAATTTAAAATCAATAAAACATTAAGAACTTAAATTTTATTATGCAAATCAAATTAACAATCTAACAAAAAAGAAATTGATATCTTAATTATATTATAAATAATCACTTACAACGAGTAAATAAAGTAAGTTGTATACTTTTTTAACAGAGTATTTTCGCATTTTTTTCAACTTTATTACATTTTAGTTTTATTTAATATAGTTATTATATAACTCTGTTACTGTATGAATTTAAATTTCAATTTTAATTCAAAAATTCATGATCAAAAGAAACTCTTAACGATATAAAAAATTTATAAAGCGAAGGACCTCTACTGCAACGAGAATCTTAGCACAACAGCAATAATGAGGAGGCTAAAGTTGAATTTTTATCAGGTTAAGGAAATAATTGGGTCTAACGCCTAAGATAGTTTAGTACAAGTTGTAATTTCGATCGTCAAAGTCATGTCTACTTCGCAAAAGATCTACGAAAGTTATTAAGATTTATTGAAACGCAATAGGAGCCAGTAACTTTGCGGGACATTTAAAAATTAGTATTGTTGGATTTAAAAGTTGCAGCCTCAATTTCTATGATAAGAAATTTGATATGATAAAGTATTAAAGCTCGCTCCGTCAATACTTCTCACATAAATCCGTAATCGAACAAGTACATTACAAGAATCCAAAGCTAGATTGTTTTACTTCCAAAAACTACATTGATTGTCTACATTCAGGGAAAGTAATTATAAACATAGACGAGAGCAGCATATAGTTTTCTTATATTAGGAAGAAATCATGGCAAGTCAAAGGCAATAAAAAACTAAGAACCAAATCAAGAAGATTTAACAAAATAAATTTAATAGCAGGCATTAGCTGGCAGCGAAGGTTTAGTTTATTGGATGGTAAACAGTGGCAAAAATAACAGTATAACGATTTTATTTACTCCTGAGTCTAATTTCTATCGTTGATAAAGATGATGTTAATTGGAGAGACAAATGATAATAATGCTCGACAATGCTTCTTACCATAGAAGTTAAAATCTAAAAACAAAAATAAGGCTTGTTGGGATTCCTTTTATGTATTTGGGACCTTATTAATTTAATCTAGCTCCTGTAGAAAAGTAATTTTAAGTCATTAAAGGAAAGGTTATTTAGATGGACTAAAATGATCTTATTGCAAATCTCAGGTATGATCTTTACTATGATAATTTTTAGAACTCAAGTCGAGAAAAACATTGAGATTGTATCGAGTTCAATTCAAAAACTAGACTTTAGTTGGGTCAGAGCTTCATTTTATAGTTTTCTTCCACATGCACTTAATTACATGATGCTATAGCCATTATTAATTATGACTAAAATAAGGGGGATACTGCTAAAGATGATTATTAAGGATAAGTTATCTCGGCTTAGCTACGAGATGTCAACGATCTTTCTAAATCTATTGGTATATTTAACTGTTTAGTCTACGAGAACTAATCCAATTAATGCAGCATTATTAAATTTCTTGATGATTGTCACTTTTTTCGACAGAGTTCACTTTCATTTATTTCTAAACTTATTCTTACATACTTAACATCTTTTTCAATGATTTTTTCCCATATATTCACGAATATTATACAAATTAAAACCGGAAAAAGTGAGAAATTTTTCATAGATTTTTCTCGCTTTATCAGGTTAATAATTATAAAATGTTAGAAATTCATTAATTTATTATATAAATCTATTATATTTAATTAACACATTTTATAAAATATTTTTAATTTTCTATATAATTATTAACATGATAAAGCGAGAAAAATCTATGAAAAATTTTTCACTTTGTCCGGTTTTAATTTGCATAATATTCGTGAATATATGTGAAAAAAATCATTGAAAAAGATGTTAAGTATGTAAGAATAAGTTTAGAAATAAATGGAAGTGAACTCTGGAGAGAAAAGTGTCAATCATAAAGAAATCTAATAATGCTCCATTAATTGGAATAGTTCTCGTTGACTAAACAGTTAAATATACCAATTAGATTTAGAAAGAGCGTTGACATCTCGTAGATGGAAGTGGGAAATTGTGTCAGAGGATGGGAAGTAGCTAGAGAGGCAAGGTAACATTTCTAAATCATACATTAAGATTATTGATTAAAATTTATCAAAATATCAAGTTTTTATACATTTCTATTTATAAATATTGGCGAATCTTCAAATTTTAGCCAATTGGATATTTATTTGAAATCTACCATCATTTTGAACCCATGAGCAACGAGGTGTGATTGTTTAAGGAAAAAAAGAATTACTGAACATTTTTATGGAACAAGTTTAAGGTAGCAAAGACTATTGCCAATACTCGAAACAATCAAAAGCCAAGAATAATTAAATCTTACTAAAAAACAAATCTGAATAAAATACTTTGCTAAGTGTTCGCGCAAGCTTTGATAATTAAGGCGGTTTTATATTTTGATTCTTAAATATTCTCATCCAATTTATTATCATACATTTTTAAATTTGACAATTCTCTAAATGATCTGAATATCCTATGGCGAATTGCTTCATTAAGACATTCAAGAAAAATTCAGTCAAGTCAAATGTACTCAATTCAAATAAAATTCATTATTTTAATATAACTGGTGTAAAAGCATTTTGAAAAGTCTACTTATATTATCAATTTTCTGTTTATTCCTATGGTACTAATTTAATAGGGGAGATAGGGTCATTTTAAATGTGATAAGAATAAATGAGTACCTTAAAATTTTAGGAGCATTAATTTTGAAGTTTTTAAGATGCTGAAACCATTGTGATGCAGACCATAAATGAATCAGTTTATTTGCAAAAATTGAAAATTCAGAGTTTCGACGAGATAGTTAAAATCTCATTGATTAACTTTTTCATAAGCTTGAAAATAAATTTACTTTTGGCTTGGATAGTTCGAATAAACTAGAGTGGGGACAACGAAGAGACAGAGGAATTAGAGGATATCGAGGAGACTGAGAAGGAGGAAGAGGCCGAGGAGGATGAGAAAATCGAGGAGACCAAAGAGATCGAGGAGACTGATGACGATGAGGAGGAGATCGGGGTGAACGAGGAGATAGAGGAGTTTGGGGTGATGGAAGAATAAAGCACATAGGATTGATGCCAAAACAGATGCCAGAAGGGGCGATATCTCATCTATGACCTAAGCATTAATTAGCTAGGAGATTGATTCTTATACAAAGTGAAATAAAAAATTTGACTCTTCTTTAAAGGCGAAAAGTTTTAGGCGATAAAATATTCCTCTCTCTATCATAGCATTCAGTCATAATATATATACAAATCGAGAATATGAAATCTCTTGAATATTCAAAATCTTTTTAATTATTTGAAGATATAGATTTATATATTTATTTATTAGAAATGTTTTGAAATTTCATAATTATAATTATTTTGGGACTAAGTTGTAAAAATACTACTTGGTACCAATTATTATCTTTAATGTTTGAATTATTTTTAAAACTATTTTTAATGTACTATTTATTATTTAAAAAATGAAATTTTACTTTCTGCTCAAATGATCACTTATTTTATGCAATTTGTTAATAGAGAATAAATTATAAGTTTTTCACCCAAAAAATCAACAAATTTAAAAATCCTTCAATATCTGATAAGAAATATATTTATTTATATATTTCATTTGGTCATTGAATAAATCTCATTTCATTATGATTAAAACTAAGTTTCATATATTCAATAATAATTCTGATAATTTAATTTTAAACACATAAATTACAAATTATAATTCATAAGATAGTAAGTTTTTAGATATTCTTATTTTTTCAAATAAAATATTAAATAAGTACTTTGAATAATTATTAACTATACAATTATTAGCATTGAAAATATGAATAAAATGATATAAATTGATAATGCAAATCTTTTTTACTTATGCGTTTTTATTTTCTGAATTTTACCACTATTTTAACTGATTGTTGAAATAGATAAAAGAATTTTGCTCAAAAGTTCTGCTTTCAATTCAAATTATATTGTGATGTCAGAATATTTTTTAACCAACATAAGAAAAAAAGGTTGACGCTCAGAGAGGTTAAATATCTCTCCAGAGCTAACATTAACTGTCTTTAAAAATAAATTATAAATTAACTCTAACTGGATCTAGCTTTTTTGGTATTCTAGGTGAAATCTTGAAAATATAAAAGCAATAAAATATTAATTACTCCAATAAATACAATGCCTTTTCTTTGAATTCAAAAATTAAATGGATTTTAGACTGTTTACAGTAAATTCAAAATAAAGCAATACTAATCAATTAATATACCATAAGACTTGAATATTATCTAGGTTTATGCAGTAGTTTAGTGTTTTTAAGCTAAACCCACAAACTAGTCATTCAAGAAATTAAGAACAAGAAATTCAATCCTTCTATTAATTGAATATCCAAACTTTAATGGTGATTCTACAGGTATTTAAGATAGTAATAATTGAAAGAATAATATTTAAAAATCTTTTAACTTTTTCACTATGATTCAAAACAAGCCAAGAAAATCAATTAAAAAAAGCTTAAATGATTCTGGTGATGAATTAGATTGCACAAATATTTACAGCTTTTGCAATATCTGCCTCAAACATAAATCCTACCAATCCTTAGTATTTTAAAAAAAGAACAAATCTAGGCATGAAAATGAGACTCACTAAAAATTTTAAAGATAACTACAAAGAAAACTTAGAGGTTGTATTATACTTCAAAAAGTATATTTCATTCAGCCCCGATAACCCAATCCAATTTTTAGATCAATTATAACTAGATTTTGTCATAGAACTTTGCAGATAACAAACTAGGGATATGTAAAAATAAATCATTGTCAACTTGGTCAAGTAAAAATTAGACTTTGTAAATAAGGAGAATATCGGTTAAGATTATCATAAACAGTGTCTTTTGACTCAGCAGGAAAGTTAAGATAAAAAAATAATAACTTAAAATTAGGAAATGATTGACACCTCAACAAACAGTCTGTCATCAACTCACCTCGAAGATATCTCAGAGGAAATGTTTGGACAACGCAATCTCTTTCTCTATTAAGAACATATATCAAAATTGTATAATGATGAACTAATCAAGATGTATCTAGAACAAACTAATTTTTGCAAAACAGAACGATCTTTAAAACTCTATGACAAATTTGATCCTAAGGAAAGTTTTACAACATAAAATTACTAGGTTTCAAGCAATCAATCCGAAATTTAATTCTCAAAATTTGAAAATAAACTATGAAGAGCACTACAAAAAACAAATGCAATTACAGCTTACCCTGAGCATTGTTTATGACTGGAAAACTAGAAATAAAAAAAATAAATATTCAAGTTAAAGATTTAATCAAAGAGCCACTTGCAGACAAATAATAATAAGTCAATAGAATGTTAGAGAAATTTAGGTAATCATATTTTAAGAAACAAGATTATGAATTGAATGTCACACCCACAGAAATTTTAGTAAACTATATTAAATAAATAAATAATAAAAGGGGTTGATGGAGGTGCAATTCTATACCTTGCAGATATAAAAAATAAATAACATTGAACAAACCTAGGATTAGCTAACATCGATTTATTTAAAAAAAGTGTTCTTGAATAATTAGTCATAACTCAAATTCAGCCAAAATAGCTGATTACTTCCATATGATACTATGAGCGACAAGGATATAATAAATTTGCCATTGAGTGAAGTACAAGATGAGGGATACTTGATGAATTTGCAATCAGAAGAGAGATCTGGCATATAAATTACTATATAAAAATGGGTATTAGTAAGTATTTTAATATTTTAATTAGTTTTTAGACATAAGGATATTGTTGTTTGAATAAAAGTAGCACAAGACAAGACAGTTTTGCGAGGGAATGGTAAGTTGACTAGACATGAGATTGAAGAGTGCTAGATTTGCACTAAAGAAGAGGAAGAGAAGAGAGAATTTGGATGGAAATTATCGCAGAATTACTCGCTCCTAATGGATACTATCTCGAGGTCTATGCAAGAAAAAATAATATGAGTAAAGGATGTGTTTTGTTTTGTAACTAAGCCTGACTAGCTTAAATTAGCAACTCATTTAGATATTCAATTTAATTGCATTTTATATTAAAATTAATCCTCATTTAGATTCTGAAAATTTTAGTTTATATAGTCGTAATCTATAAGAACTAGATTTGAGTTATTATTTTTAATATGACATACCATATAAAAGCTAAAAATATGTCTTCAAAGAAAACGCTTCCGAATATCTACAAAGGACTTCTTCATCCACAATTAATTGAGCCTTGCTATTAATTATTACAATTTGCAAGAGTCCCCAAAGGACTAAACCATTTTTAACTTAGAATTGAGAAATAACATGAAAATCCTGGTTAAAATATTTTGCAAAATTTTAATGTGCTAAAACAAAAATATTGACATTTATAAATCCTGATTATTATATTACGTCAAGAATAGATTGACGCCATCGAGGAGAATTTAACGTTATTGGTTAGTAATTGTTATCATTGATGAGAAATTGAAGAAAAAATCAAAAAAACAGATAAATTAAAAAATAGAATAAGATTAGTTTGGTAATCGGGAAGTGTTAAAATTAAATTGCAATTTAATGAGGTTAAATATGATTTCTAGTATGTATAATAATAAAGAATGAAGGATGCAATGAATAAATTTAGTGGATGGATGGGATTTATATTTTTTGTTGACGCACTACAAAACTTTAAATCGTGTTTTTCGAGGTGTTCCCAAGGGGTGCCCAAAATCGCTATCGAGAAGACTGCTCGAGCTATAGACAATAGAGCATTTATTTTACGTGAATTCGAAATTAGATTGAAGAATTCTACCCTCATTTAGCAAGGAAGGTATTAAGGAAGGAAACAAGCAAGCGATAAAGGAAGGAAGTTAGAATTTATTTATTCTGAAACAGAAGGCGAATAATATGTATTTTTAATTTTTATTTACTAATTGTGAATTTTCTTAAATAAAATGCATTCTGTTTTTTTAAATATTTTGTTTGTTAATAAATCGACTTGTTATTTCTTGCTACATTTTATTTATTAAATTTTTTTGTGTAATTTTTGATTATTTAATCGGCATTTTTTTATGATTTGTTTTTAAATCCATTGATTTTTCATTAATGTCATTTAACAAATCTTTCTAAATATTTGTTTTGATTTAACTATTTATTTCTTAATCCCTTATATTCTTATAATTAACTGCAATTTATTAGAAATTCAAAGGATTTACAAAGTATTATTAATTAGAATTTAAAATAAACTTGATTTATATATATTTACAATCTAAAGTTTAATAAAAATATACTGGTATATTTTATTACTGAAATACTATTATTATCAATCTTATATTTTATTAAAAAAAATATTCTATTATTAATCAGATTTATATCTCGCCAATTGTTATAAATAACCAAGAAAAACATTTTGATAATGAAGATTTACATTTTATATATGTTTGACACTTTATTTTAATATTTTCATTGCAGTATTAATATAGTTTAAAGTATATATATAATTCCTTATTTAATAATATTCAATATCTTTTAGGCGATGATTTAGCAGTTTTAATATAAATAATAATAATACTAATATCTTTTAACTTTGGTTTAAAGAATATATTGATATATCATAAAGAATAAAATATATAATTTGTCTTTAAACGTACAAGTGATTGTCTAAATTCACTTATTAATTCCTTTTATGTATAAAATTAAAGAAAGAATCAAATTTATTTTCTAGTATTATTTGCAAATTTCTTGATTTAAATTTAGTAACTTTCATAGCAAAATTATAGTATAAAAATTACTAGTTCGCTTTTGACTGTTAAATATAATTATACAGTTGATATGACTAAAATGATACCTCAAGTTATTAAAAAATAACAACGAAAGCTCAAAATAAAAGAAATTATCGGATGACATAAACCAAAAAATTGAAATGTTTTATATAAATAATAATACTTGCCCAATACGAAAAAAATTATAATGAATCCTACTATCTAAATATCCTGAGTGGACTTTATTCATTATCATGTGATTGATATTGAATATATACATAATATATTGAAAAACTAATATTATAAAGACTAGAAGAATAATAATCACTGTTTAATATGATTACTTAAGACAATAAACATTAAGTCAAAGATTGAAGAGTAGATTAATTAAATGTAATATTGAATTTATTAAATCAATAAAAGATAAAAGCGGTTGACCAAACAAAATAAATAAATAGAATAAAATTAAATACTAATTTTAATTAATGTCCTGGTTGCTTTATATGATTGAAAGCTCTAATTTTTAAAGAACTAATTATTAACCAATTCATTAATCAATTCATGAATATTGAATGATACATAACTGATAGTATCTACGTACCTTAATAACGAAACAGATACTGATAAGGTAAAACTTTTTGAGCGTAAGTAAATTTTTATGAAGAAATATATTAATAATCATTATTCTATTTATAAATCATTGCCAATTGAAACAAACTTTGGACATGCATTCCAATCTCTGTCAAACAAACCACAATAGTAAACTCCAGGTATTAAAGTCTTAATAATTGATCTTATTTCATTTGGCTTCTCTGAATTTTCTTCAGGTTCGGATAAAATAAAATCATATTCTGTAAATGGCTTTGTCCCTGGTGGTGAGGACCCTTTTAATCCAACTAGACATAATTCCTTATTGTGTCATAAATAATAGCTTTGTCTGTTTTTAAATTCATCTTTGTTATTCTTTTTGTGATTCATCAAGGCTATTGAGTCAACAATTCTATAATAAAAAATTAGTAAAATAATTTATCATAAATATTACCATTATATAGCATAAATGCTGCTACCTCTAAGAACTTTTGAGCAACAATCCACATGAAGAGATAGCCATTCAAAAACCCAAAACCCTTTCAGTACTTTGATTGAGTTTTTGATTGATAAAAGTAGACTATTCATGCATACTTTATTAGGGTTTATGTAGGATTTATGTAGGGGTTTAATGTTTAAATATTAGTATTTTAAGTGAGTATATGCGAGGTTTGGGGTCTGTTTATGACTGTGAGTATATAGATTTATTGTTTAAGTTGTGCTATAGATGTGATGAATATAGTGAATAACTCAATCCTGTTCTGAATTATACGTCTATAGATAGGCTACTCCATAAATCTCCAGCAACTGTGAGGTCTCACTGTTTATTACAATTGAATTTAAAGAGATAGCAACTTAATTCTAAGCCTAAACCACCTCTAAAATTTTAGCAACATCACATCGATTATCTTATTAATGATAAGACTCTAAAATACTGGGCTCATTTATCTCTGCCCTAGAGAGCTGTGATGTTTCATCACCAATGTCCTGAGCTTTATATCTCTGTATAATCTATATCTAAAATAGGAATATCTTACAAGACAGTCAATCGCATTAAGAGAGTGATTGACTTTAATGTTCCTTTTTATAAGAATAATTTAAATTATATATTCGATTATATGCAGAGGTCTTAAGAGCATAATATAAAGTTTATACACGCTGATGAGGCAGTATTTACATTCAATACCTTTATATCAAGGTCTTGGTACAAAAGGTATAGTAATATAGAAGTTTATGACTAAAAAGTTAAGGTGTAAACTCATGCTATTCTTGGTGGAATAAGTGAAGATAGCGGCCTCGAGACTTATGCTATTCACCCTCGTTCTATAAAGACTGAATAATATATTAAGTTCCTGCAATAACTAGAGATAAGTACGCTGACTAAGAGATTATTCAATTCGTTGATAACTTGTCAGTTCATAAAACTAAAGACTCAAGGAAGGAATATGAAAGGCTAAATATAACACCTGTATTTAATGTTCCTTACAGCCCTTAGTTCAATGGAATTGAAATATATTGGGGGTTATTGAAAGGTCATTATAAGAAATTGCTGCTCTACCATCTGATGCATGATTTAAAGATAGATACAGTCGATTTTATTAAGAGTGCTGCTAAAAGAGTCAGCGATGAGAAAGCTAAAGTATGCGCAAGAGAAGGGAGATTTTGTGTTTATAAATAAGTTTTAGATTTAAGCGAATGAATAAGTTCACATATTAAATTTGCCCGTAAAGGGATTTGGCTTCTCTTTCTTTTCTTCCTCTTAAGGCTTGCTTGGGCCTATGTTTCTTCTCTTAGTGCCAGCTCCTGCATCTATGTTCATCTCTTCTGGCTTTTAAAAATCTTTGAAGAGCCTCTTACTCAATTCATGCTTTACTTGAGACTTTCTCTCTCTGTTTAATTTGCTGCGCTCTTTCATCAAGTATATAGCAGTGCCAGGTTTTTCTATAAAGTTAGAAGACTAAGCTTACTAGAGATAAATGGATGCTTCTGCAGTTCCAAGAGCCAGGTGTCGCTGATTTTAATTCCCTGCTTCTCTTTTTCTTCAGAAGAGATGCTATAGCGTTTCTTATGAGCTTCTTAAATTACTTCATTTAAGTACCCAGGTTTCAGAGTTCCAAGGACGCCAAAGAAGAAGTTTCTTTCTGGCAACTTATTAGAGAGTTGCAGCTTTGATGGAAGGTAGAGAGCAACATCTGGATCACTCATAGCATCATCATAGAGGTTTGTTACTGACATTTCAGGGTAGTTAGGTATCTCGATCATTCCTAATTTCATTAGACTTAAAAGCTTTTTGTCTTCACTCAGTAAGGCTTTTAAGAATGAGATTTTAGTTCCCTCCTAAGTCGGCAAGAACAATCCAACTATAATGGATTTATTAATCTTACTTAAGAACTTACCTTGCTATACAAAATATCTATAAAGGTCCTCTTTACTTCGAAATTTTCCTATTAAATCTTGAGATTAAATTCTCTTCATTGCATCATTCATAGACTCCATCTTGCTTCCTCTTTCTAGAAATGTTAATGAAATTTAAAATTATGGATATCCATTCTAAGTTTATTAAAATCTTACAACTAAATAGGGAGGACCTACTGGAGGTCAACCTTGAAAAGATATGCGGAGAAGAATTGAAAAACTTGCTCCAAGTTTCCCAGATTGATTTCCATTTTTATCAATCTTTCTCCATTAAATTGCTCTTAATAATGTTTAATTATTTTAGGAGGTTTCCCAAATTAAGTTCAAACTTTATCAAAGAGTTATATTTTAAGGTTAAAACTTAATTAGGAGCATATTAAATTTAAAAATGTTTAATAAATTTACCTCCTAATTAAGTTCCTAGAGAAACAAAACTTCTTTAGGAGTATTTTAATTTACAATAATGTATAAAATTCTCATTAAATATGTCAACTTACAGTCTTTTATGGTTAGTTCATTTTCTTACCTCTCAGCAAAGAAACTACCAGAGTGTCTTATACTCTACTATAATAGTTTATCTCGGTAGATTTTATCATTATTATAATAAAATATATCAGGAAACTAAAATGAGCGCTAATCTGTTAAGAAGAGCGGCATTACTTGGATCAAGTCAATAAAAGTTATCATTCCAGCAAGCAAGAAAAGTAGATACCAGAAACGGTTGTACTCAGTGGGAGCCTACTTATGACAACTTTGACCAGTCTAGCTTTGAGATTTAAATATAAGTTAAGTAGGAGGTTATCATAGAAGCTGTGCAAATTGAGGAGGAGGTTTAACAACCCGCCATAGAGCATTAATAAATACCAGCCAAAGTTGACTATTAATGCAAAGAATGCAATAAAGTTTTCCCTTACAAGTCAACTTATAAGAGACACTTGAGAGATATACACAACGATATGCCAAGATTATATCTCAAGCATTAAAAGAAAGATGGGAAGTATGTCTGTGAGTTCTGTGAGAAGCCATATTCTCATACTAGAGACCTCAAAGTGCACTTAAAGAAAAAGCACAATCAAAGTTTTGTCTTTATTCATGAACCTACAGGGAATAGATTCCTCTAAAAGAGAAGATCAAGAAACCCAGTGGAGTCTCTTAGAGTTGAAGTCTAGAAGTAAGTTAAAATGAAGAAAGCAGTCAAGAATTTTCCAGTCTCTGAGATCAATAAAATCATGGTTAAAATAGAGGCAATAAAGATTCCCATATTAAAAATTGACTTAGATTCTTGCCTAGAAAGCTACCTCACTCTTAAAGAAAAAATAGAGAAAAGATTCATCACTGATGACTAATATGCTTACAAGATATATCCTTTCAATTACTTCCTTGCTGATTACAAGTTCCAAATTGAATTTGTTAATGAGTATTATGCTCTTTAAAAGGCAAAGTTAAATGAGTGCAGGCATATCATCTAGCTTGATGCTATTTTACTTGGTAAAGATCATGTAGCCTTCAGGCTTCCTTTACTTGAAATGACTTACAGAGAATTCTTATCTGACAATAGATGTCAGAGATAAATTAGCTAGATAGTATAGCAGATAGTTGAAGGGATTGAAGAGCTTCACAAGCTAGGTTATGTTCATAGAGACTTAAAGCCAGAGAACATCATGATGAACTTTCAGCCTCTTAGAGTTTATATTATTGACTTCAACAGAGCTCAAAGAGTGCAAGCCTCTGCATAAGGAAATGTATACGGCACTCCTGGATATTTCCCAGAGAGAGAGAGGATTGGAGAGATGGAGACACTTAATGGGATATCTGGGCTCTAGCAGTAATAATAATAGAGAGCGACATGCCAAGAAACGATTACTTTAGCTGCAGGAGTGAGAGAGATTCTAAGCAGAGAATCAAACAATATCTCGATAAAAATAAAATAAATGGAGGTCTCAGAGAACTTGCATACTCAACTATTACATCAACTTAGAAAGATAAAATTCAGAGAACTGCCACATGACTCTAAGCTAATGTTTGTGTGAAATATTTTAAAAACTCTGCTTGTTATACTCACTTAAATTACTAATATTTAAACATTAAACCCCTACATAAACCCTATTAAAACCCTAATAAAGTATGCACTAATAGTCTACTTTTATGAATCAAAAACTCAATCAAACTACTGAAAGGGTTTTAAGGTTTTGAATGGTATACGATTATCTTTATAAACTATGTTTAATTGATTTAAATTGGAGCTCCGTAATTAACTAGTTATAAATGTAGTCGCTATATTCAACTTATTTTAAAAGTGTTTAAAGTAACGAAATATTTGTCCAGTTAACTACAATTAACTTAATGTTAGTTTCATAACATAATTTTTTTTTAAGTTTACTTGACTAGCTCTAATTGAAGTTGTTGTTTTAATTTTATTTAGGTAAGTGTAATAATATATATATAAGTCAAGATAAGAATCATATTTTATGTATATATTTTACTTATACTTTTGGACTTATGTATAAACTACTTACTAAATTTTAATAGTTTTTAAAGTTAAGTATTACTGTTTTAAATTTCATTGAAATCTTTAAGTAATTGAGAAATAAATTTAAATCAATATCTTAATTAAAAGATAATTTCAAGATGTGCAATTTTGTTTGATTTTGCCTATTATAAAACAATGATTCATAATTTTTCATTATAATGGCAAGACAAGTAAATTTTTGCTTTGTATTGCTTTTTCCTTATCTTAGTTCTATAATGTAACTATATTAATATAATTGTAATATAACTAAAATTATTAAAAGTAAATAAAAACTATACTATTGTCAAACTTATAAGGATAACTTACTATTTACTTTTGTTCCTTTATTTTTCAAGAGTTTATAAACCACATGTTTCACTCTTTATGGTTATATTATATTATATATTAACTATGTTTTATAACTTATATATTATCTATAATATTTATAAAAAATCTCAATCATCTGATCATATTAGTTCATTATATTTTGCTTCTTATTTAACTTCCTTTTATTCTCGATATATCTTTTAGTTTTTACAATATTTTCTTATTAAAAACTTATCCTATAAAATTGAATAATCCATTCCTATATTTATTGATATTTAACTAATATGGCAAGCTGCTTTATTTAAATTTCTATTCATTTAAATCTTAATTTAAAAATTAATTATAATGATGGTTACTGATATCTTAAATATTTAGAGTTTAATCAATTAATATTATTTTGAATATATAAATTGCTGCTTTTAACTATTTTATGCCACGTTTTATCAGCTTATAACTTTTTTAAATAAATAAAACACAAAGAAAAATGTAATTGATGAGCAGATGTATTAGTTTTTTACAATTTAATTCAAAAATATAAATTCTTACTGGAATTATATCAAAGTATCTTTGGTCACACGTGGTCTTACATAAATGTGATAATCTATTGGAGAAACTATGATTATTAAATTGCTTATAATTATCAGAAAATTAAATAAGTCTATCTTCAAAGAGAAATCAATTGTTAGAAGTGTCAAGTAGAATATAAAATTATTAATTTTAATTTCTTAAATTGTATAAATAAAGCATTACAAATTGAAAAAAGGTTGAGCTTTGGTAAAAGTAATGTCAACCTCGCAGTCTGATCAAAAGTCAACTTCAATTATTTCTATTTCACGATTTGGATAATATGAGTTACTAAGTCATTTAGAATTCTTAAACCACTGAGCAGTTTGAAATATTACTAGTGGATAAGCCAGCTAAGATTAAGTTAGTAATTTATTGTATAATAAGTTCTATAAAGAACTTAAAATAATTATTATGTACATTTGATTGAAGAATGATTGTGTTATTTCAAAATTAGTAAACTCCATTTCTCGCCCCCTGAGATATTCTTTATACAAGGAATGTATTGGCATCAATAAAGATGGCAAAACTGAGATTGAAAGTATCTACAAAATACTAGTCCTCAATATCTAAAGAATTACATGCTAATTCAAGTCGTGTCATTTGGTATCCCTGCACTTCAAAATTACCTTTATTTCATTATCAATATGAACGATAATAATAATACGATGTTAGGAATTTATGATAAATATAAAGTAATTGATAAATTAAAGTTAGAATTATAGTTTAAATGAAGAACTTTTTATGATGAAGTTGGATAGCGATATAACTCTTTTATGAATTACATTTACTTATTTTAAAAAATTTTAATAAAAATATGTTTTATCTAACAAAGATACATATCAGGATAGATGCAGATCTCGAAGAGGAATAGGAAGATAAGGAAGAAGTTGACTTATTCATGCAATTCATATGTTTATAAAGTTGATTGGATAGATAGCATTGCTGTTCAGCTTTTGTTTTCCATTTTCTTCAGTATTAATAAGTAATTGTTGTATAAACATTAATTTTGTTGTTTTAGCTTTATCCTTTATTTTCATTTTAATTACTGCGAAATTTCTTATATTATGTATCTGTCTTCTAGTACAACTGATGAAAAGTATATTTTCTCATCGCCTGGTAGTTGCATTAGTATAATGAAATGTACACCCCTCCTTAAAAAATATAAAAAGAAGCTTTCCTAAAATTAATAATTTACAAAGACATGAAACCTTTATTTTTCTTGGCCAAATTTCCCTAAAATTGATATTAATTTGATGAGTTTTGAATCCCTATAGATGATAGTATTTTAAATAAACTATTATAGGTGCGAGGTCATAATAATTCTAAAACCTTTAAAAATCTAACAAGGCAAATTCACAAATCAAGAATAAGTGGGATACAGAGAAGAGATATAAGGAGACAAATTTTTAAGCATGAAGATAACCCTTTAAAAGAATTATATAGAGTAAATAAATATTTTTGAAGCAAAAGATTATCTTAAAATTTAAATTAAATATTATATTGAGACCAATTATGATTTTCCCAAAATAGGTATTATTAATAAAATTAAATTAATAGCATTTTTATACATTTACTTTGTTCATTTTTACCCTATTTTTTATGATTAAGTATTTTCTTAATAATAATAATAAATGATTTTATCAAGAAATTTATTATCTTCATCAGTTTAATCACATAATAAATATCATATTTAATATATAGTTATGCCATTTTCAGTTTATATTATTCCATATTACTTGAGCTAAGTTGATCATTAAATTTATTTCCTGAGTAATATTAACGAATATTTAAAAAATTTTCACAATATTATACTTAAATGATTTATAACTTTTTAATAAATATCTTGCAAAAGTTTTCTATATTATTTCAGCTGTCTTTTAATAATAGCAGTCCAACTTGAAGTATGCCATCGACATAATGGTTATGAAAAATTATGCAGTTTATATAAATTTAATAGTGATTAATAACACTGTAACTTGAAGGTTAAGCTATTAATTGATGATTAATAGGTCTATTTTATTGGTGGTTATTACAAGTTAACAAATTACCAGTAGTTAATTGATAACTATTATCCAATTTGTTATTTTAAAAGCATGATGTATCTGTAGGATAAAATAATTAAAAAAAATTAATGCTCATTTCAAACTAAGAATAGACTACTTAATCCTTAATAACTGAGGATTTGGATGCGCTAACTTCTTGACTACCAATTAAAACAACTATTTTTGTGAAATAAAAAAACCATCTATTGAATTAAGTAATTTCGTTTTATCGAGTTTATTAACAACTCTAACTCTAATAATAAACTTCAATATTTTCATATCGTAATAAAAGTTTTAGTAAATCTCTTAATAATTGTGAGGAATAAGTTGTAATTCACAATCTTGACATAATTATAAACAAAGAAAATCTGAATATATATTAAGAACTATAATAAATAGTGTGCTAGAAAATTAATTCTATCTTGTTGCTTAAATATAAAAGTAAAATAAAAGTAAAATCAATACTATCATTAACAATTTTAACATTTTCAAGCTATCTTTATATCTTTTAATTTTAAATCCTGCTATTTGTTATAAATGTGTGACTGCCTTATTTAAATATAACATTTTGCACTCATAAATTACTGTTTATTTTATAGAATTATAAATCTTAAAACACATGAAGGAGGATTTTGACGCTTCACAAAGTGTTTAATCAAAGTTTAAAGATAAAGCATCTTATTATAAATGTGTTAAATATAATTAGTATTAGGAATAAAGCAATAACAAAGCTAATTCGAAATTAAATGCTGTTAATTTTCCAAAAGTTAATATGAAACCTCTATAAATTTAGAACCGCTTTTTTTATTAATTAATTAATAGTGGGTCAAAATCATTTTCCAGTTTATTATCGCTCTTGTAGCATTATATCAATCTGTTAAATCATCAAATGATTATAAATCATGTACTAGACAATATAATTATATAAAATATATACCATTAATCGCAACTAGTAATTGATTAGTAGGATCGATGCGGGATTATATTAAAGCCAGAGTTCTTAGAATATAGTTTATTGCCATAAGTCCAAGCCAAATTATAATTAAAAGCTAATACATTCAAAACCCCAAAACCCTTTCAGTAGTTTGATTGAGTTTTTGATTGATAAAAGTAGACTATTAAGGCATACTTTATTAGGGTTTTAATAGGGTTTATGTAGGGGTTTAATGTTTAAATATTAGTATTTTAAGTGACTATATGCGAGGTTTGGGGTCAGTTTATGACAGTGAGTATATAGATTTATTGTTTAAGTTGCGATATGGATGTGATGAATATACTGAATAACTCAAGCCTATTCTGAATTATACGTCTATACAAGGCTACTCCATAAATCTCCAGCAACTGTGAGGTCTCACTGTCTATTAGCATTGAATTTAAAGAGATAGCAACTAAAATCTAGCCTAAGAGACCCTTAAAATTTTAGCAGCATCATATTGAATATCTTATAAATGATAAGACTCTTAAAACTGGGCTCATTTCTCTCTAGCCTAGAGGGCTGTGATGTTTCATCGCCATTTCCTGAGCTTCACATCTCTGCTTAATCTATAGCGAACATATATAAAAAGAACGGAATATCTTACAAGACACTCAATCGCATTAAGAGAATGATTGACTTTAATGTACCATTTTATAAGGATAATTTAAATTATATATTCGATTAAATGCAAAGGACTTAAGAGCATAATATAAATTCATACACGCTGATGAGGCAGTATTCACCTTTAATACCTTCATATCAAGGTCTTGGTATAAGAGATACAGCAACATTGAAGTATATGATTAAAAGCTTAAGGTTTAAACTCATGCAATACTTGGAGGAATAAGCGAAGATAATGGCCTCGAGACTTATGTTATTCACCCTCATTCTATAAAGACTGAATAATATATCAAATTCTTGCAATAACTGAGAGATAAGTACGCTGACTAAGAAATTATTCTATTCGTTGATAACTTGTCAGTTCATAAACTAAAGACTCAAGGAAGGAATATGAAAGGCTAAATATAACACCTGTATTTAATGTTCCTTACAGCACTTAGTTCAATGGAATTGAATTATATTGGGGTTATTGAAAGGTCATTATAAGAAATTACTGCTCTACCATCTGATGCATGATATAAAAATAGATACAGTAGATTTTATTAAGAGTGCTGCTAAGAGAGTCAGCGATGAGAAAGCTAAAGTATGCGCAAGAGAAGTAAGATTTTGTGTATATAAATAAGTTTTAGATTTAAATGAATGAATAAGTTCACATATTAAATTT